>CAAKHC010018717.1:78713-96657 GCA_901007825.1 Macroramphosus scolopax
TCACTCCGTGTCGTCTTCGGCCGTGCAGGCAGATGTTTTCGGTGAAAAAAGGCTGCTGAACACTTCCTGCTCGGCACCCAGCGGTTAGCGACGAGCTGGTGAACAAAGTGGAGCGTTTAGAAAATGAAAGAGACACATATCCCCATGGGATGTTGGAGAGCAAATATCGAATCAAAGCAGAGTGAATATTGGCTACGTCCACACCAGAATGTTTTCATTTTAGAACTGCGTTTTAAGAAAGAAAATGATCTTCATCCACATGAGCGTTGTAGCGCAGTTTCAGGAATAATCTCTGTTTATACGAGGGCTGGGTAGTGCCTACAACCTCATGATGCAGCCCATATGACGATATAGAGGCTGTGATACGAACCCTATCGCGATAGAGGCCGTGATACGAAGCCTATCACGATACAGATGCCACGGTGCAAAACCTATCACGATACAGAGGCCACGGTATGAGCCCTATGATGATACAGAGGGCGCGATATGAACCCTATCACGATACAGGGGGCGCAATATGAACCCTATCACGATACAGGGGGCATGATACGAGCCCTATCACGATGCAGATGTCACGATATGAACCCGATCACGATACAGAGGCCACAACAGAATAGTCTACATCTTTACCCAGGAAGGAGGTTTCCCAAAGGTCCGTTCTCAGCGACCTACAATGTAAGTTGTGAGTAGGTTTATGTCTCCCCTCCTCTTGTTACCACCTTTTTACAGCTTCCAACATCAAATTAAGACAATAACATTGTTTTGTGAGTCGCTACAAATCTGTCGGGGGAAAGCTAATTTACCGAGCACAGCTTAAAATTGCTTCCCAGTTTTGTTGCTGTGTTAACGCTTGTGTTCATTTCCTTATTTAATTCCCCAAAAAAAAACACGCCGGTAGCTGGGAGCACATTCTGCTCACCTCAGCTCAGAGTTTTGTGTTTTTCATCCGCCTAAGTGGCAATAATCAAATTGCCGAGTACCCTCACACTTTTTTTTTCGTGCACTCAGTTGTTTTGTAGAGGAAACCCATGCAGCTTCTGGTCTTCAATAGCAATCAGGCAACATCATGATGAACATCTACTGATAAACGGGTTTCAGATCAATCGAATCACTGTTGCATGAATTTGCAGGAACCAGTTGTTCACATGAAAACCTCATAAGTAACATAAGCTAACTGATGTCGTGCAACGCCACCAGTGATTGATCATCTCACTGCATCCTCTAGGTCGTACAGTCTGCTCAGATGTAAAGGGCTACTGCTTCGAGTGTTCACACGGCTTACAAACACTGAACGTACACCGGGGACAATGAAGCTGGCTGTTATCACGTCACTACGGCTCAAGATTATGGCTACGTGATAAGCCTGTAATTACTGCGGTGACACTGATGCATGACATTCTGCTCCGGGTGTGCGTTAGAGGCCCGTGTGTGTGCGGAGAAGGAGACCGTGGTATAGTGCGGCGATATAGCGGGCTGTCGAAGGTGTCAAACCACAGGACGTGAGGAGCCATCTGTCTCTCTTGCATGCACACACACACACACACACACACGCTTGTGCACGACGCTAACATGTACAGGCAGGGAGGGACATTAATCATCAGGTTCGAGGAGCTCCCAGGGGGCAGCCGACTACCTGCTGATAGAAAACACACAACACACCCACACCTGCATTGAGAATGTTCAACGGGGCATAAAATAAGCAATTTCACAATGATCTTACAATCATCACAGAGCAGTCTTATGAGATTTATCCTGCAGCAAGACCCGCAGGCTGTTTGCTCATCACACAATGTACCTGGAAGTGTTGTCACGTAGTAAACAATCCATAGAATTCCACCAGGAGCAAAAAACGCCTGGCAGTGATTTAAAGACACAATTTTCACGAATGCATTTTCATTCTCGTCGGAGATGAAAGAAAATCAGAATGAAATCCATTACAACTGTAAACCACTTATATCATATCGGTCCATAAGCAGATTCTGGCTGCTGCGACTCCCGACTGTATCCGAGCGGTGTAAAACGATCTACATTCATTTGTACTGACGACCTGTTTGTCCACTGTGGCGGAAATTAGTCTGGCCGATTCATGCTGAGTCATAATCTGTGCAGCTGCTAAATGTGTCATGGATCATATTGTGAGGGAAAAAAATCCGGTACTGGAGGAGTTTTCTGGTGGTTCATTAGCTGCTTGTTTTTTTTTCTCCTTCTTGAGCACAGGCATGATGCAGGAGTGTGTGAGGAGGTCAGCGGGTGCAAGGAGGGGAGAGCGAGGGAGTCGAGGAGGGAGATAGCGATAACACCGACTGTGTGTGTGTGTGTGTGTGTGGGTGTTAATGACATATTTGGGTAGGGGTCAACCAGAGTTCCCCTGCCAGTGAAGAGTGTGAGGGATCAGTGTCGGCATTTGTGTGCTCCAGCCGCTGCAGCCTGCAGGACGGGACAAGTTTGACTTAAAGAGAGGTTGCATGTCAGAATTAAACCTATTCTTGCGCCATAAAACACGCCTGCATCGTCTCCCGGACGACCCTTTTAGCGTCCATCACGAGCGTGCGTTCTCCTCATCAATTAGTAAATTATTTTGTCTTTGCTCACCCGAAAATAAATCAGTTTGTTTAAGCCGTCGTTGTAACGTCCTAATTTCCCAGTGTGGGACTCCATTAGCGTTGCCGTGCGAGTGCAGCAAGTATCGATCGGAGCGACATCTCCTACACGCGGTATTAATGTCAGAAAAATAGGCTGTTACATTAGGCACAGACAGAAAAAAAATCCTTTTGGAATCAATACACACACACACACACACACACACACACACGGCTTCCAGATGGACAAGTAGTGGAGGCCTAAGTGCTAAGATAATAACCGTTTGATTGGGTTAACTCTGTTTGGACCTGCTGCTTTGCCGCGCGGTAATATTAGGTTGTCGCTCTCCTCTTTCACCTTCCAGGTAATTGAGCCGGCTCTATTAGCGAAAATCTACTTCATTGAAAAACATCGGGAGGATAGGATGTACAAAATATGTTTACAGTTTGCCCCGTTCCTCCCCGACGCAGGCGTTTTTTCCGTAAACAAAGATGGTTGTATTTCTTCTTGATCACGCTTGGAGCTCGTTCGCCGTGTTGAATCAGGCGGCGGTAATTAATTAATTCAGTAGAGTAAGTCATGCAGGTTTGAAGTGACTAACTCTGACTAACAAACCAAAAGGAGGTTGTGAATTCGGAGGCTTGTTGGTTTCAGTTCTGAAATCTGCCTGAGGGCACAAAAAAAGCCAATTCTGGTGTGACAATCTGTGTCGTGTGCGTGCTCCAGTAAAGACACAAGACAAGAGGCTGCTTTGTTACAACAGCGGGAGTATTGAGGTAAAAAGATGTCAAGGAAACAAGCAGCAAATTGCTTCAGGTGGGAACAGAGGACTGCGAGAGGCCTTCTGCTTTTTATATAAAAAGGCGTCAGCGCTTCCGCAGCATCCGTGCTGACAGGACAGATATATTAGAGGATCTCTACTGTACATCTCCTCCCTATCAGACGGTTATGTAGGCCAAGAGAGCCATTTGCATTTCACTGTAGCCTCGCTAGCATCGCCACATGCTCTCTGAAAGCAATGATAAGTCGGGGAAAAAGACTGACTTGAGGGGGGGAGAGAGAGACTCTTTGAAGCCGGGCGCCGATTTCGGTCATACCAGAGTTGTTCACAACAGCTTTGCCCCGAGAACAAGCAGACGGCAGAGCAGCAGCGCTAGTTTGTACTGTATGTTTCCTCTTTTTAAAAAACGAGGTAGAAGCCTCTAAATCAAAACTAAATAGGTCATCCAAGGCTCGGGGAAAGTGTTGGCACATTGCACGGGAACACTTGGCCGAGTGCTGAAACCCATTTGGTGGATGGATCCCACTGAGTACAGTACGTTTGTATACTCCGTCATGCACGGAGCCACACCCTTATAATTGCATTAGGCGGTGTAAAAAAGGACGTTTTTTGTCTTTCATTCTGCACCTGCAGGATGTTTGGTAATCGCAGTGCTTGTCAGAGGGTTCACACACAGGTTAGTACACTCGAGTGGAGCTCTCTGTGAGTGCACCGAGCAGGGCTTTTAGTGCAACGCCAGCGTCCATTATTGTGAATTATAAAATGCATATTTGATGTTTTGTAAAGCAGCGATTACACCTCGCACGGCAAGGTGACTTGAAACAAGGGGCGTTGGAGCGTGCAGCTAAGTTGCAGTTAAGTTGATATAACAGTTCATCCGGAGGATGAACGAGGACGTCTGTGCTGTGTGGTTGCATGCACAAGTTCATCTACTTAATGTGGCATCTCTTGATTGCATCCCTCTATAATCATGCATACTTTCTTCCTAAACTTTGATTTTTTTCCTGTGGCGGTACGTGCACCTATAACTGTGTCTGTTTGTGTGTGTGTGTGCGCACACAATCCGGCTCTTGATGTGTAGGCTCTCTCTCAACAGATGGCCCTTTTTCAACACACTTGCCTCTTGGCTCGGGCTCCTGCCAGCCCCAAAATACACACACTCCTTCAAAAAATACAATTGTAGCCTTCATGCATGCAAACTGCTGTCAGACCAATTGCGTGATGCATCGTTTTTTTTTTAAGATCTACTCATGAAAGATCAGAATGTTACTGAGAGGAACACACACGCGCGCCTACATGCGGATGGTATTGTTTTTTCATCATATGTGTGTGTGTGTGTGTGTGTGTCATCGAGGTAAAGCTGCAGCAGGAACGAAAGCAGAGGCAGTTTGTGAGCAGCTTGGCAGGTTTATATAAGTCTGTCTGTGGACGAATTTGGTCAAAAGCGATAGCATGAAGATGCACATAAAATTAAAGGACTAGTTTGAAAATAATGCATTAATGACGACTGTGCACACGGAGGTCACATCAACATGTTAACTGGTGCACAGCTTGTCTGACACCATTGCAAGGTGGCCTCTTGTGCAGACTTTTTTTAAGAAGCATCATCATGCAATCAGGCCGATCAAGACTTTAGATGCAATTCTGAATTCTCAGTCCAATTCTAAGTGTGCACAAAAAGTACAAACACTCTTTAATCAAGCTTTAAAGGTTGATGCACGAGTCCCGTCCCTGCGTGCAGGTAACTCATCTCCACTTCTGATCTGCCAGCGCCGAGTGAATCGGTGGGAGCAGATATACTGTAAAACCTTTTGTAGGTGTGACATCATCTCATAAAGCTCCTCGCCAGCAGGGTAAGAAGTGGGATCGTTCTCGGCTGCATTGATTTCGGTTGTACAGAAGCCTCGAGCCAGATAAAACACTGCAAACATTCCTGCCTGTTATGTATTCCGAGTTCAGTACGTGTTGAACTCCTGTTGCATCAAAAGGATCTCGTCCTGTCAATGTGGATCCCTGCGAGTGCAAACAACAAGCCTGTGCAGGTATTCAACACATCACACAGATGGTTTGGAAACTGTTTTATTCTCAATGCACCGAGTGTGTGTTGTCTTGTCACTGGCTGCCAGTATAAAGAACATTTCTCCGGCGTCATCCTAACAAGCGCGGGCAGTATTTATTGGCTCTTGATTATGGTGGATCGCTAGCATGAACCATGTGTTCACTATGATTTTCCATCTCATTAATCTGCCGCACTCTGTCCTCCTCTCCCCGGCTTTATGTCTCTCTTACCCTCCAATCCTCCTTCCCTCGCCTCCCCCCCTCGCAGGAAGCCTCGTCCTGTCTCCCAGCTCGTCTCGCAGCAGCAGGTAACTCAGCAGTTCGTGTTACCCTCGCAGCCCAAGAAGGAAAAGAAGGAGAGAGTAGAGAAGGAGAAGAGCGACAGAGAGCCGGCGCTCAAGAAGAACAGTCACAAGAAGATGAGGTAAACAAGCCGCTGACGGGTTGAATTCCCGGGACGCGTGAATAAACACCTGAAGTTAATTTGATGATTTGTACGAGGCACTTCAAACGATTGAAGTTAAGTAACTGATAAATAATTTTCAAAGAGGCGTCTTGAAGGTGTTTTTTGGAGTTTTCCGTGACATTGTAGCAAAAAAAAAAAAAATCGATTCATCTTTGAGTTCAAGGCTTTAAGTGACAACTGTGTTTGAGTTTGATTGAATCAAAGAGCATGTTGCATATATTTCTGGAAGGTATGCGGCTCTCTCACTCTTTCACCCTTCTGCTCCTGTCAGGCCGAGATTAAAAAACATCGACCGGAGCAGCGCCCAGCACCTGGAGGTGACGGTTGGGGATCTGACAGTCATCATAACAGACTTTAAGGAGAAGGCCAAGCCCTCGTCCACCTCAGCGTCGTCCTCCAGCACCCCGTCGGCGGCCGACCACCAGAGCCAGAACGGCTCCAGCTCAGAGAACACAGAGAAGGGCCTCTCCTGCTCCTCCTCACCCCGGGGAGAGGGAGGCTCGGTCAATGGGGAGTCCCATTGAGTCACCGTCAACACCCACAAGCCGACACACACACATCTCATCCGCGAGTCCACAGGCGACTGGAGGATCGGCCTGCTCGGAACAGGACTGACAAACAAACTCTTTTGCTTACTCTCTTCATTAGACAATAAGACCCAATTTGTCAGGTACCTACCGATCCGATTTTGTTCCAGTTCGATCAGTTGAAAGACTCGCAGCTCTGGAATTCATCAATCGGGAAGCAATACTCATGACCCTTCGCCTCGTCTCGCAGGAAGTTGCTGTAATCGTCATTTTAATTTGGATTTTTTTTGTTTCCTCGAAAGGATCCCGCACGGTTTCCAAAGCTTGTCGCTGGTGTGTTTACTTACAGACAGTCATCATCTGGTAACGGGGATGAACACATGTTCAGACAAGCTTTGGACAGCGAGCTGCCGGGTCCTCTCAGTGTAGTCATCCTCTTTGGTTTCCTTCAGACGCCGATCAAGATTTCTCTTTTTGTTTTGTTAAATAAACGTCTAGCTGTTTCCTCGCTTACATCAGTGGACCAAAACAGTGACCTTACCCCCTTTCAGCCTCTATTTTAATCTTCACCTACCTGTTATAAACCTGAACCATCCAGAGCGCCCTAAACTCTTTATAATACAGGACTCTTTAAACACAGAAGCATTAAATGCATTAAAGGCACCGTTGGTGTTTGTCCATAACGTTAGCAGCACTTTGTGCGGTGCAGTTTTGATGATATAAAAAGGCACCTTGCAGTGATTGGGAAAGAATCTGCTTATAATGGTGCAGGAAGGTATAAGAGGAGGAGAGTATCTGTTGTTTCTTCCAATAATCCAGGTTACAATTCTGTTGCATGAAGCTCATTTTATTTACAAATTGGAGATACAGTTATAGTTTAGCCAGTAGGAGTCTTTGTCTAGTCTCTGTGCAGCCGTCGTTTAGCCCCAGAGCGTGAATCCGACTCTGATGATCTTTCCTCAGTGGCTGCGACGGGGTCTGTGAGGAACACTAGAGAACACTGATTGACTGGCATCCTTTTAATATTGCAGACAGGATCAAAGTAAGCAGGGACGGAGGGCAAACACGTGATAATAGGATACATAAACTGGTCGTTCGGTAGGAGGAGGGGCAGGAAATTACCGTTACCCGTCCCGTCATTAGTGTTGTCATCCTACCTGACCCGTATCAAAAGTTTTCAGTTTTCTCAGGACTAGAGGAAGAAATTTGGACCCATCAGGTGGCAGGAAACCCAAATCTAAAGAGTCTTATCTTACTTACTGCGTTGCCACAGACATGCCCCGGCCCTAAAGTCCTATTCTGCAAACCCCAGGAAAAATCCTCATCATTTTTGTATTTTTCTTAATTAAAAATGAAAAGCAGCAAAGAACATTCCCGTTTAAGTCACGAGTCATATTGCAACATTTGTCTAAATACTCGCAATGTGATTATTTTTTTTCTTTGTTTGATATTGTTCAGCCCTAATTTCTATGTGTCTTCTAGATGTGCATGTAGGTTAATCTCTCTAAATAGATATCTGCAGATGGATGCAGTATTTGAAGGCAAAGGGACAAGAAGTGTTGAGCAGGCTTTGGTTCCCTGCAGGCCGCGTGGACGGAACAAGAGGCGGAACAAATGCAAACGTTCAAAAAAAACCTGCTATCACCTGACAACGATTTAGCTTTCTATTATCTGCATTCATATGTTAGTTGTGGATGGATCCAGTCACGGATGTCATCGATCAAGTTGCTAATCGGACCGTAAACTAGGCTCGAACCAGCAAATGGAACGATGAAGCTACGAAGCTCCAAACAAAGCGTCCAAATTAGTCCCAACAGCTAAAGTTGAAGGTATCTCAGGGTTGACGCCCACAGACCAAAATGAAAGTCTCTAAACAATAATAATTCTCTAAGGAACGTATCGCCTCGCTAACATGTATCATCATGTCTGTTTGTTTTGAGATTTTTGTTTCAAGCTGAGACATTTAACTCTTTAGATTTCATAGATTGCACAATGCTTGGAAAGGTGTCAACTGCATATAGAAGGTGAGTCACAGGACTTTAGCTGTAAAATGAGAACAGTATTTTCCTTTTTTTCGTCTTGTCTCTGCTGCACTACCGGCTCCACCTGCTCAGTGGGAACTGAGAGCCGCAGCCGCCATGGACCCAGTTTTTTTGGATGCAGCATTACGCTTGTACAATGGACAACAAGCTGTGACCTCGGAACACGGAACATTTGTCCGCAGGTGGCGGATCGCGGGTGCGATGGACTTCAGAGACTGTTCGTAATCCTTCCACTTTTGATGTAGCAAAGTGGAAGGAGCTTTAGAGTATACGGGAACTCACAGCAGAGCAACTAGAGATCAACTTAACTACACAATAACTTGTAAAACCTGTAGAATTACACAGATAAATGGATATTTCTAAAAAAAAAATATTGTACTACATTGTGTTGATGTGGCTGTGTTATCCATCATACCGGTGTTATTGTCAAGACTTTATTTAACATTTTAGCACAGATCCTGAGAACTGTCATGGCATGATAATATAAGGTCTCGGTATAAAGTGGGACAGGCTGTTTGTTAGTATTGTTTCATGAGTCAGAGATGTTTTTCTCGAAGGTTCACTACACTAGCTGGGACTAAGTGTGTGGGCTCGTGAGGATTGTTTAGAGAGACATTTGTTGTTCGGTTGTGGCAAAAATGGAAAGACACTTAAAAATGTGTTGCTTGTTGTTTTTTTTTACCTTTTGGTTTCTTTTTTTTTTTTTTGCTTTTGCCATGCTCAGTTGTTTTCAAATGTGTGAACTTGTTTATTACATATCTGAATAAGAAAATAACAAAACCTAAACAAAAAAAAGTCTTAAGCACAGTTTTGCTTTTCCTTTCCGATTATACATCTACTTTTAAACATAAGCAAAATCACAGCACAGATGTACTAATGATCACATGCAGGTAGACTTTTGCTCAGGACTTTATTTATCATTTAGATCTATTTTCACCACAATACATGTTAATTCACGGGTCACTCAGCAGATTATGCCAGTCATGCATGACTATGCATATATTTTTAAATTGAATAGACTGCAGCTATTGAGTTCTATATTAGAATGAACATCATCTATTGATTATAAGCTTTAGTTAACGCGCTAATTTTCTCCAACATCAGTCAACAACCTCATTTTCCCCACAGTAAATGAAAACGCTGTTGACGTTCAGGTCCGTTTGTCTGGTGCAGCCACCTCAATAAAAGACGACTAAAGCCATGAATGGGTCTTTTCAGAGGTGAAATCAATTGAGAGTTGCAACAGACACCCTGAGGGGGGATGACGAGGGAGGAATCGGCTTTGCTCATCGCTCCCACCCTTCCCCCATAAAGGGTCTCGATCTTCGGTTTGCTGCATGATCTGCGTCAGGTTAAGCGTATAGCACGAAGATGGAACCGGAAACGTGTTACAGCCTTCAGAATAAAAGCACAGGTATGGGCGACGGAGAAACTACTGAAAAAATCAGAGGGTGTAGAACCTCAAAACTAACTTATATCTAAGTAAGCATAAAAAAGGAAATGATATCTGAATCAACATAGTTATATATTTTGCTTAAAGCAAAAATAATACGACTTACATTATGTTACGACATTTGTTGGAGTCATTTTATTAAATTTGGGTGAGTTCCAGGTCTTCACAGTAAAAGAAAACGTTGGTACCGTGGTTTACATTCATGACATTTCAAGAAAAAGCCAGACAATCGGAAGTAAGTGAAAATTGTGGAAGTTGTGATGTCTTTTAACGTTGAAGCTTATTTGAAAATTATTGCATAATGTGGCATTGAATAACCGGTGCTGCATGCCTTGTTCAGAAAGTTACAAGGACATGCATCTGACTGGACAGGATATTGTCATATAGATCAAATATATATATATATATATTATTTTATATATATATTTATATATTATATATTAATTATTTTATTTACAACTTTCTGTACTCTGATAAACAAAATTTAAAGAGATTTCTGTTAAAGGGGAAAGTATATTTACAGGTCAGGTTTGATAATACTGCAAAAACACTTGAGTGTTTATATATATATATTAATAGCAGCATAATCTTGAACTTGAACTAAAATCCGCCCTGCAGACCTTTATCCTGGCCACTAGGGAGCGCCAATGAGTTTCTGATGAGAGCTTTATTGTCTTAAATTCAACCGGAAACACCTCACCAATGCTTGTTATTATTTGCATGGTTGTGTCATGACTTTAACCCCGAGTTGCGTTTTCAAACTCTATAATGCGGCGTTACATTCGTGCACTATTGTTGTGCACGGTGTTTGCCGTGTTATCGGGCTTGTATGTTTACAATAAGTTGTTAGACTCGGAAGTGTCGGTCGGAGGAAATGGAGCAAAGAGGATTTCCAATCCACCGGGAGCCAAGCGAGGGGCCGCGGATAAAACTGGGCTCCGTAGCCCTCACTGGTCAAATAGGTAAGTGTGGATGTTCTCGTTTTACTTGAATTAAACTGCATTTCACACGTTAACTGTGGGTACAGTTGTAGGAATCGAATCCGTGTAAATGTTAACTCTTACGATGTATAGGAATGTGCAGCCTGCTAGCTTAATGGTACGTCACAGCTAATAGCTTAAATTAGTGTGATGACGCGAGACTTTGGCAGGTGTGTGACTTCATGTAACGAGAGTTTTACAGATGTCTGTTTTTTAAAGCAAATGCTTTTACATTTTCCAAAAGTTGTCAAGGCATCTAAGTTTATCATACAGAACGTGTGAGTGTACTGACTTCTGAGTCCCCTGTAGCATTATGGTCATGTTGTAGTTCTGGTGGTCTTAACTGCAGCTACCCACTACTCTTTAGAGGACGTGTCAAAGCTATGGGATTTTATTAATTTATTCACAATGATAATTAGCACTTAATGTGTATTATTATACCAGAGTGAAGCCTTTGTATTTTCTTCGTTGCATACAATTTTTTCAATTGTTGCACCATGATCTGACTTCCCCCTCACTCAGGTACATCATGCGTCAGCGGGCTCAGGTGGAGGCAGGTGGCAGCAGTGGCCCGAGCGGACTTGAACCTCCCATGCACTTGGCTGTGGTGGCCTGTGGCGAGCGACTGGAGGAGACTCTCACCATGATGAAGTCGGCTGTGCTTTTCAGCATCAAATGCCTCTGCCTACACATCTTCGCAGAGGATCAGCTACACGCCAGCTTCATGGAAGCTGTGAGTGGTTTATTTAACATTTGTGAAATACAAAAATATACATGCTAAGTATTGAGACTAAAACTGTAGATAGTAAGTAAGTAAAACTTTATTTGTACAGCACCTTTCATGACATGACATGCAGCTCAAAGTGCTTTACAGAGCGAGAATGCAATTTCAGATATTAAATATGTCCATATTAGCAGGAATGTGTAAATTGTATCAGTACAACCAGCAAACAATGGTTATTGTCTTTCTAGTTGGAGTCCTGGCCTGGTTTTATACGCACCAGGTTCAACTACACCATCTACTCCATCAGCTTCCCCAGTGAGAACGCAGTGGAGTGGAAAAAACTCTTCAAACCCTGCGCTTCTCAGAGGCTCTTCTTACCTGTGAGTTCCTTGGAGAAATGAGACGTGCCTGACCTCAACATGCTAGAATTCCCTTCTTAGGCCAGTTATAAACATAGTGCTGAGTGGCATTAATTCATACTATCCATTTTTTTGTGCTTGTCTGCGCAGCTGATCCTAAAGGACGTTGACTCGATAGTCTACGTGGACTCGGACATCCTCTTTCTGCAGCCTGTAGACCGGTTGTGGGAGTTCCTGTCCCAGTTTAATTCCTCACAGATGGCGGCCATGGCCCCGGAGCACGAAGAGCCGAGAATCGCATGGTACAACCGCTTCGCCCGTCACCCCTTTTATGGGAGAACTGGCATCAACTCAGGGGTCATGCTCATGAACATGACAAGGATGAGGAGTATGTTCTTTAAGGTAGGGGTTCAATGATGAAGACACTTTCCTACAGTTTTTCTATGGGTGCTAAATTACCTAAAATATGTACTACCTTTATTGGCCACAAGGTGTCTCCCTTCTGCTGCGGTTGTTTTGCTCCATGTCTGTAGTCGGTCTGAGTCGCTTCTGTTTCAATGTGAAGCTCCTATCCTGACATCTTGTTGTGTTTATATGTCTGTGTTGACAGAATGACATGACGTCTGTGGGGCTCCGATGGGAGGAGCTGCTGATGCCTCTTCTTCAAAAATACAAACTAAACATAACCTGGGGAGACCAGGACCTTCTTAATATCATTTTCCACCACAACCCCGGTGAGTCGTGCATTTACATGTACACAAATCGATGCATGTACAAGCACGTATGCCTCCATATGTGTGCACACAATGCTCTTTAGCCCACATAGACCTTTTGAAGAGGAATTGATTATTAGTAACAATCCATTCTTTGTGCATGTCACTACTCAGAGTTCTTGCTAGAGTTTCCATGCCAGTGGAATTACCGTCCGGATCACTGCATCTACGGCAGCAACTGTGTCTCAGCTGAAGACGATGGCATCTACATACTGCATGGAAACAGAGGGGTTTACCACGACCACAAACAACCTGCTTTCAGAGCTGTCTACGAGGCCATCCGAAAGGTGAGCACAACATGGCATTATTGCCAACAGAATATGAACTAACTGCGGAGAGGGGGGGGGGTTGCATTGAACGAGTAATCCAAGCGCACAGGGGAAGGTAGAGGGAGAGAAAGAGCGACAAAGAAGCACAGAGGGCGATGGACAAATCGATGCGGTGTGACCACGCTTGTAAAGCATCCACTGTGTCCTTGTCTTCCAAAGACCAGAGAACGTCTCTCTTGTGCTTCTCTGTAGATCATTCACATTTGTCTTTCTCTGGTGTAAATTGGCTAACGACAGCGCAATTATCAAACAGTGAGCGAGGGGAGGTCTTCCACTAATCAATTGAACATGGATGGCTATGTTTGGTCTCTTGAACGGATACCAAAATATACAATACACCTGTATTGGCGTCACTGGAGCGTTCTTGGCGATGCAAAAACGCAAAGTTTGAGATCTTGCTGCAGGTGTAGTGTAGTTAAATATCTGATGCAATGAGGTCTTCGACCACCTTCAGGACGCCGCCGCTCTCCCCCCACTCGAGACCTTTTGATAGGTTCTGACCCTAAAGGCTGTTTGTGTTCGCTGCATCATAGATAGTCTGGACTGGAAAAACAAATCTCTCCCACCGGCAGAAGGTTGAAGGAGAAGCTAATTTCCCCCATGAGGATGTTTATGGGTTGTTTACCAGCGGTGTAATAATATTGATGACACAAGTAGCATTTACTTAATGACACAATCAAGGGAAGTCTCATTGCTCCCCTATTAACAAAGCATTGGACATAGATCAGTGCGATGGCTGATCCATACGTGATCCATGGCCTGCAGTTAAGACTGTGGCTTTATAAGTCGGGATCAATTAAGCAGTAGACACACATGCAGCGGTACTGTAAATGTTCGCTTCTCAAGGGTGCGTAACCAATATATAGTGAGTATTGATGCTTTTATAGATGTCTCATGAAGTCTGGCTTCCCTGTAGTGGGGACAGATTCTATGTTTAATCTAACTGGACAGACCATATCATTAATTTCTTGGGTTGTTCATCTGCAACAGAATGTCAGGCTTTCAACTTACTGTGTGACTTGAATCAGTAAGAGCTGCTTAGAGAGCTCAACCTGACTGGAGCTGATGACTGAGAGTCAGCAGGTGTTTCCTCAGGTGATGTGTTAAGTGGGGCTTAAACACATCAGTACCACTGGTGACTAATGCAGACTGAGAAGCAGATCGCTGTATTGCTCGGCAACAAATGTAACTTCCTGTTTCTGAGACTATCACCATCTTTCAAGGCCACAATTGTGGATGTGTGCGGTCTGTATTTCAAGATCAAAGTTCATCTCCACATATTGATTAAAAGGGGTCTTTTGGCACTCATCAAAAGCAGAAAAGCTTAATGATTTCTTCCTCCACATGTTCTTCTATCCCCTCGTATACTCGCATGATTGCAGATAAACCTCTTAATAAACCGGGGACTAATGTAAATCAGTGGCAGTGCTCTCCAACCTCACACAAAGAAACCAGATCACAACCGGCGGTGCTCCTCCCTGTCTGTCTGCGTGTCTGCGTCTCAAACTGCAGCGGTCTGTCTGTCGTAAAGCATCTCCTCCTCCTCCTCCTCCTCCTCCTCCTCCCCCTCCTCCTCCCCCCTGCCGCTGCCACAGCAGAGTCCAGGAAGCAGCCGTTAAATTTTACAGCCGGCGGTACGTTTAGAGTTGGAGTCTTCACACCAACGGTGCCCCATCAGCCACACAGAATCAATACAGCAACTGTAAATGCAACTTTATGACCGGGAGGCGTGTACGCGTGTGTGTGCAAGTACGCGCTCGTAAAAACGCCATTCTCTCTGCCACCCCAATATCTGGAGCCCAACTGCAAGCAAATGAGCCGACATAAAAAGCGGTAATTCCCCTTTGATTTCCTCTGAGCATTGTAAAGGCTGCTTCATTATCGTGAAGACATGAAATTTCTCCAGTAATCCCCGGCTATCACCGGATTGGTGAGCCTGTAGCATAAAGGCCTATAGCGTGAAAACGACTTGGACTGTTTGCTGACCATTCAGATTAGATTCGGAGTCCCATCTGACTTCAGCGTGGCTTGCGGATTTAGTTTTTAATTTATCTAGTTGAGAGATATCTTCCATGCCGAAATGCGGCCCGAAGCACCACTTTCCTTTATCGCAGAGGGAATCGGATCAATTCCACTGGAACAGTCGGGGAGGGGGGGGTTGAGTGCCTTCCTCTGGAGTTTCTAAGTTGCATCTGCTCATTTCATCATTTTCGTCTAGCTGATTTTCAGCTCTCTGAAGAAACGGGGAGATCATCTCACCTGACAATGAGTCCACACGTCAGTTCATAATGCTTCTCTATCTGGGTTTTTATTTTGAAAGTGTGTCACACTCAGGACAGGACTCCTCTGTCTGTCGGTGTGTCGCAGCCTGGAGGGTTAGTTGGCTCATGAAGTAAACATGGCTCACCGGCACTGGCTCGAGTGGCGGCCAGACAGCCCCCAGGGCAGTTCTAATGTCCTTAACCCGAAACTCCGAACGCTCACTGACTCAAATTGACATCACCCATGACATCATCAGTATCGCCTGCGGGGAGGTGTGAGGGCTCCAAAACACGGAGGAATTGAAAACTTTTAGAAAAGAAAAAAATTCTCAAATGCTTTTGGAATAATTTTTTTAGGAATCGGAAAGAAGCGCATGACACAGTATTTAAACCCATGAATCCTTTTGTTGTTCCAGTACTCCTTCGGTGCTGACCCGGTGAAGACTCTGCTGGCTCCTCTAGAGGTGGAACTGCTGAAGACGACACACACCTACTGCGGTAAATCACACGCGCTTTTCACCAAGACGCTGACCCACAGCCTGGTGAACATTAAGAAGAAGGAGCCTCATGGCTGATGATGAAGGTGAACGGCAAGACAAGGAGCAATACTTGGTGTCCCTGATCAAGGACTTCTAATGTTGCAAGCTGACCTTGCTCTCATCAGCATACAGAATATGCACGTTATCCAGAAGTATGTAGACACTCCTGTGATTGACACAGCAGACAACTGACGAGGGAAACTTTTTGGTGAACAGCCGTTTCAGGTTCCTACTTTACTGCTCACTTCTTTTAAATTGCTCTGGATAAGAGCGTGAAATAAATGCATGGAATCTACTGAAAATGAATTATAGGCCAATCGGCCGTGTAGCAGAGTGCTAGACTTTTATAGTTTTTCAATCCGATAGATTTCTCATCTCCTCCGAGTCATATTCCGAGCCTGATTGGGTGATTGACTAAAGGAGGTAATTACATGTGCGGCAAAAGATCTGTAGAAGTTTGGCGGAACAGCCTTTAACTTTCCATATTGGAGAATGTATTTAACCATGTGATACGCTCTTATTCACAAGAGACCTGCTAGAACTGGACGAAGGGGCGTCGCTGGGCCCGTTTTCATAGACATTTGCACTGAACCACTTTCAGCCTTCTGAACCACGGAGTTAGCAACAAGATGGAAACATGTACACGTGACACACATGTCGGAGTGTCAAGGGACCAGGTTAATGATTCCTTCACTCCGTCACATGTTATTCACCTATTGTTCCTATGAATCAATGTCAAATGCATAAATTCAATGCATCAATTTGACTCACCTGTTGACATGCAGCCGATCAGCTACATTATCTTCAGGTCCGATCATGTGACTCCACACAAGTTAGTTTACATTCAAATCGTACAGTCTTGCAGAAAACGATGCGGTTGAACATGAAAATAAGCTACAAACGTCTCTCCTGATACCAAAGTCTTTGTTTTTTACGAGTGTGCCTGAATGTATTTTTGTCTCAACTGGGGAATTGTTGTAATGTTTTGATATCCTTCTTGACATTTCCATGTTTACTTTTTTTATATGTCACCGTGTGAAAAATGATATTCTCTCATTTGATATTAAAGGTCGTGCCTGTTTTTGTGTTATTGTTGACCACCAGAGGGCAGCATTTTTTCATTTCAAAGTAATGAAAGTCATGTTTTTTGTTTTTTTACGTACCTTTTTGAAATAAATTTTATATTCATGAGCTTGTTTTGTTGGATATTTGTTATTTATGATTCGGGGAAACTGTTCATCCAAAGATGAGCTGGTCTGTATTAAAAACTGCCACGTTACTGACTCTTTTCATACCAAGAAGTAGGTTGCCGGACACATTAAACATCTCACGTTTGCTGTTCTAACCCACATGAAGCTCCATGGTTGGTCCATCCTTTAAGGGTCCAACTTGATGATGATTGATGCTGTGTTTGCATCACTTCCTTCGACAGATCAATGGACTTTCCAATAATCTAGGACCAGACCACCTGAGGTGGTGCATCATTTCTGCCTCAGCTCTGAGGTGCTCATAAAGTGTAAGTGATGGACCAATAACAAAGCCGTATAGTTGCCTGTCAGTGACATCATTGACTGTTGGGAATGAGTTTATGCTTATTCCCATTAGGCGGGGTGTAGCCGTTCCTTTATTGTCCCAGAGGCTGCTTGATATATCGCATCAGAAATATCCTTCATTCATCACTATATATCTGTATGAGAGCTTGTCAATTACCTTCATCGACCTATGTGCTTAGATGCAACACGTAACAGGCCGAGCCCCCCCGGGGGAGAAGCACACGATGTCTTGAATTGAGCACCACGTTGAGAAATTCAATATCGTCCATCCTCGCATGGTTTCATTATCCTGAAACTACATGTTTCATACGGTAATAAAATATTTGGTTTTTATTTCTTTTGTGCCCGCATGGCTGAGGGAGAGACTATTTAAAAATAAATATGCAACCTCCAGCGCTTAGAGGGGAAGAACGGGGACATTGCAGAATAATTACATGTGTGGTCTGTGTGTGTGTGTGTTTGTGATGCAGCCTATTAGTTTGGTTAAAGTTCAACTGAATTGTTGTTCGCGGCCGTTGA
>CAAKHC010018719.1:3198-20297 GCA_901007825.1 Macroramphosus scolopax
TGATTAAGAATGAGGAAAGGAAGGAAGAAAAACAAGTGGAGGGATGTAATACACATATGCAGCTGAGCTAAATGGCAAGTGGACCACTGGGGAAAAGGAGGGCTGGTGTGTGTGTGTGTGTGTGTGTGCATGTGTGTGTGTGTAGAGAGAGAGGATGAATTGCGTATGTAATTCTGGTGCCATTTCTTTTTTTTCTTTTTCTACTACCCGCTACCTCATCAAAGGATGTAACCACAAGGCGTCACGCTGTTCCATCCATATCGCTTCCCTCCCTCCTTTCCTCATCCCTCATCCCCTCATCTCGACATCATCGCCCTCTCCGCTCTCAAACACAGTATCGAGGAGACCCCAACAGGAGAGAGCGAGGTACAGCAGCACCGCGGCCACCTCCCCTTTCAGTGCGGTGTCACACCGCACCGTGTCCTCTTCCCCTCTGGATTGTCATCGCGCCTCACAGATTCCACAAGAGTGAACACTGATAATGTGCGAGGGGAGGCTCGAGGCTCCGGCGGCGTATGAATTGAAACATATATGAATGGCAAGAATTACATGAATGGAGAGGAAAGACAAACAAAAGACTGGGTGGGGATAAAAAAAAAATAGAGACCACGCAATGACCCAGCAGCTCGGAGACAGCTGGGATAAACAGAGGCAGGAGAAATAGAGGCATTTCTCATCATAACAAAACGTCCCTGTGGCCAATTCCCAGAGCATGAATGAAAAGCCAATCAATTAAGCAAGCAGAAAGGAAATAGCCTAATCTACCAGGGGCAGCAAACGCTCCTCCACTCAGCAACACCGGCGTGGAGATCTCCAGGGGCCAACCAATCCACACGTACTACAACACCAACACCCCCCCGGGGGGTCTTGAGCCTTTGTGCATATTGGTCAATCACCACCGAGAAGCTGCTGATTTCTGTCCGTGATCCCCTTCAGTTGACTCTTTATTTATGAGAGATGGAGAGGAAAAGATGCACTGCTGCTTCCCTGCTGGATGATTAATACATACGGTCGTATTCAGGAATAGACCAGCAAGGAATGAAGCCGAGCAGAGCTCTGAACTGAAGAGTAAACGCTGTGGTGTTTGAGAGAGAGAGAGACGTCCACTGGGTGTGACGGGAGGATACGGAGGTGCTAAAGCAACCTGTTTTTTTGTATGCAAAGACAATCACGATCGGGCTCGTAGGGGTCAGAAGCAGCCTGAGCAGCATGCAATGAATGCAGAAAGAGCTCAGGGATAGTGTGTCATGTCAGGAAGGAACTCTATTTCTGGACCCGGATAAATCAAAGCTCTGCTAGGATCCCGTTCAACCTGCTTGTTGGAGAATTTGTATCAGTAGCACACACAAAAAAAACACACTACACATCCTGACTATCTCTTATGTCATTTAAACCTTTCTAATTCTAATTAATGATGCCCTTCCTGCATGATTAAGTCCATTAAGATCCAGCGGATCAATTATGTGGTACACGGGGCCAGACACACACACACGGGACCAGGGAAGACGTATTACTTAACAGATGCCTGACTTCCCATTAGGAGGGATGGAAGTCACAGGGGCGCTGAGAAGTTGTGATTTAACGTGTGACGTGGAGATACAGAAAGAGAGAGGGGAGCGGGACGGAGGCGGGCGAGCTGGAGGTGAGCCTCAAGGTCAAGGATGTGAAAACAGAGCTCGGTAGGTCGGGTGATGAATTATTGGAGGGACGGAAGGAAAGAAGGTTCTCAGGCTCGTGCGGAGAGATGAGACGGAAACCGTCGCAGCCGGGGAGAGATGAAGGGTCAGAGGGAAGATCACACAACCCAGGACACGTAATTCAATCACAGCCTTGAAATAGATGCACCTACCCTTACTTAAACAGCAGCACACGCTTTTTGAGGCCTTTCACCCGTCTACCAATCACGTCCACTGACAGCAGCCACTGTCTCTGCTGGGGAGGCTTTTTTTTTCTCTAAAATCGAAGGGGTGTTTTCTGGGTTACCCTCGGTTCTAAAAATAGCACCAGCTGTAGATTTATAATGCAGGACGTACAGAGAGGGAGCAAACGGAGGGGGGACAGTTCCCATGACGGGAAGTAGCAGGTTATGAAACTGGAGACTTTGTGACGAACGCGGTGGAATGCGGACGGAGTTGACAGGTGAGGTGGTGGCGAGAGTTAAAGGGGGGAGAAGAAGATCCTCGTCTAGACGTTTAACTGCCCCCATAGACTTCCTGGATGAGATCTTAGTGATGCTGTATGGTTCCACTCTAGTGCCCCCCCCCCCTCTTTTCTCCTCTTCCTCTCTCTCGTGTGTGTGTGTGCCAGCCCTCTCACCCCTCCTATACTTCCTTTATCAAACCTCCATTTCAGGCCCTGACACTTACCCAGTGCTGCCATATCACACACACACACACACGAACACACACACACACTGACTTCACATGCAAGTAAAACACATGCATGCACACAAATGCACAAAGCGGTGGACACATGGAGACAGACAGGAATCAGATGCATGTTGGTGGAGATGAGGAAACACCCACCGTGTGAGCCACGAGGAATGTAAACCTTTGTAAAAGTATTTTTCTATTATAGAAGCCAGATATTATAATTTATAAAAAAAAAAACAGGTGCCAAATTGGAGAATTTTCACACGATCTGAAAAAAAAAATGCAAACGATACTTGTTGAATGCAGGTTAGGTTGCTGTGTGTCTTCTCCTCTTCGATCTGGCCTGTGACTGCCTTTTGTATTAGTCGGGGAAAACGCAGAATAAAAAGCCAGCAGAAACACAGACACCAACACAGACACGGTTCATACTCACTTGCGTTTGGTTCAGGTTCGTTTCGAGTGCGTGCGGAAACGCGCACATCAAGCTTACAAGATCAATAACAGCGTAGTTTTCTTTGTCAGATTCTTTCTGATTTCAGAGAGTATCCAGTTGCTCGCAGGCATTCAGCTGATCGGGTTTTTTTTCTTTCTCTCCCCACCCGATTATCATGAATCAAAATAGGATTGCGCGCGCTAAAAATTTTCTTTTTTTTTTTTGGTTATTGCCGAATGTTACTTAGAGCTTATGGTGATGCTGATGATGGCAGAGGGATGAGTCTTTTCGGATGAAATGAAGCAGAAATCCCCCTGAGAACTGGCTTCTTTTTTTTTTTGCTATTTCCCCTCGATTTCAGAGCCCCTCTTTCTCCCACCTCTTTGTTATTGCCAAAAATAATTGCCAGCCTTTGTTACAACGTCTCTACGCTTCCAGGCGCAGGGTGCAGCTGCCATTCAGCTCCTCTGGCTCCCCTTTCCAAAGGTTTTCAATGCAACTGCAGCCCCTCTCTCTTTGCCTTTCCCTCCCTGTGCTTCTCTCTGGTCCTTTGGAGGAGCGTCACCTTCTGCACTATTTTTTTCCTCA
The DNA here is from genome assembly GCA_901007825.1 of Macroramphosus scolopax. NCBI lineage: Eukaryota > Metazoa > Chordata > Actinopteri > Syngnathiformes > Centriscidae > Macroramphosus > Macroramphosus scolopax. Next base: position 6,592 of record CAAKHC010018719.1, read on the forward strand.
GACGATACATGTGGGCGGATGAGAGACAAGACAGAGGTGGGAGGAACCCGCTGGATGCAGAGGCTCGTTCATCATAGCAGCTTCATAAATACAGAGGATGAGGAGGAAAAAAAGGAAATACACACACAGAGCATGTGTAAGATTCTGTTGATTTGTCATCTGTTTAATTGGTTCTTATTGCTCGCTCTCTCTCTCTCTCTCTCTCTCTCTCTCTCTCTCTCTCTCTCTCTCTCTCTCTCTCTCTCACAAACACCATTTTGTCTACAGGTTCCCAGCCTTGACTCTGGCTGGGTTGACATCAGCAGTCATGTGGTAGCAGAGGAGCAGGTGGATTATTTGACAGTGTCGAATCTGCACAGCCCCAATAGTAAGAATGGCAATGAGGAAGAGGAAGAGGAAGAGTCTTGGAGCTGAAACCCCACAGTATTCCTATTATTGCACCTGTTTGATATATCTAGCCTATTCTAGCATTTTAAAAAACAATATTACACATTTCTAGATGACTATTAGCATCTTATTTTGGTGCGTCTGCAGTCCACAGAAACCATAAAGATCACTGGCCTCGCTTCTACAATGATCAGCACTGTTTGCTAATGCACTTATTGACAGGAAACTTAAAGTGAGTGCAACATGGCCTCATGAAAATTACAACAGTAGTAAGAGGGCAAAAGGCAATCGCGTAGGTTCCCATAGCTTTTTTTCCTTTCACCACAAGTGCAGGCCGGAGAAGAAGGACGAGTAAAAGAGACGAGATGGGAGCTGCTGAAAGCACATTGAGAACGAGGATGAAGGAGGTTGTTGCAGTGCTGTGTTAAAGCATTTATAAATGCAAACGTGAGTCCAGCCTATTTAGAATTATATCATAATATTAACTTTTGCAGGCAGTAATTGAAGGAGATTTATAAAGATACTTTATATACTGACATTGGATCATCTTAACCATTCGAAAGGCGTGACTGCATCACTTCCGTCTCCTTTATAAGTCAGCAGTTAGACTCATGTGTTAAAGTTAGAATGTTTCAGGTCAGGTCACTCTATTTTCTTTCCTCTGCATATGAAATATTTAAAATCTTACATAATGCGACACTCATCTCACACGGCTCCAATCTAATAGGTGTGAGGTTTTAAAGTTGTGTTCTGCACCCTGAGGATTAAAACAAATTTAAGGTGAGGTGACTACAGCACTCAGCATGTTTATTAGGCATTGAACCACAATAAAAAAAGTATCAGGACTATTTAATTAGATATATTAATATAAAGTAGTTGCATGTTTAAAGGGGTTTGGCCATAACTTTTAAAAGGCTGTTACAAGGCAACATTCTCCACATCAAACCAGCTGAGATGAGAAACAGATGAGAAAGAAAGTCACCCAGGCAAAGTAGCTGACAGTGTTTCCTCATCAGCCTGCATAAATACTGAATGCTCAACTTCTTTCTTCCTAAGAGCGAGCATTAGTCAACACAGACACATCCACGGTCCGTCTATGGGCGGCAGCAGAGTGCAGCTCATGCATAAGGAAGTAGTGAGCAGCCAACCTGCGGAGACGTCGTGCGGTCTGGCAAAGATCTTCAAGGCACCGGGAGAGGAAAGAGCTGTGATGATGCCACGTTAATTCCACTGATTGTTATTCTGTAGATGGAGATTATGTTATTACATCACTGTAACAAGTCTTTGCTAATTATTTTCTGAGTCTTTGCACAGGTTCAGTCCCCATTAGGGTGAACAGACAGGGCGTCTGGCCTTGAGGATGCAAAGATGGACTGACAATTACAAAATGATCTGTATTGATTATCCCTTTCACTAATTGAAAAACAGTCATAAATGGGAGACGTCAGTACAGTGAGGAAACCCGGCATGATTTACAGACGTGTTTTATGTTCAGAGCAGGACGAGGTTAGGAAATTGGTTTCCGAACGAGAAACCGGATCACAACACAGACGACAATATTCAATGTTTTGGGATTATATGGAGAAGTTAATGATCCAGACAGGAAGCATCATGGACGAATAATGATCTGTTTGGTACATTCTGTACAACGGCTCAGGAATTAAATGGCTTTCGAATAAAAAAATCATGTTTCTAAACAGCTGACTGAGTTCTTGTGTTATTTTCATCCACAGTAACCAGATTTCCTGTCACTGGTCTGTTTGTAGGTTTAGATTTTACAATGAATTAAATTATATATTCTATACAAACTTCAAGAAGTTGTGCTGCTCTGATTGGGCTCCAAGTGTGTGAAACGGTCTGTACTTCTTCACTTCACCTCGGCTGAGCTCTATGATCCCCACATGGCTGCGACCAGCCTGCATAATTCATCAATGTTACAATGATTTCCAGTTGATGTTCTTTCAGCTAGAAGATATTCCTTCTTTCATTTCCTTGTAGTGACATGATCACACTTGAATCAATGTAATGTTTTAATCTTTTAAGGACCTTGTATAGCTGCGTTTGAGCAGTATGTATCATATGTTGTATACTGGTCTTTACGCTGTTTACTGTCTCCTCCCACTAGGTGGAGACAAAACATCATTGTGTTGACACGTGCAGGAGTTCATCTCTGCTCTAATGTCGCCTCACAGCCAAACTCACAGAATCTGTAGTTTTCCTGAAAACGAAATCTTAACCCTGCAAGCATTTCCTCTTCAGATGAGTTCATTCCTGCATTCAGAGGCCTTCACATCAACCGACTGAGCTCAATTTAATGCCGGAGTCTGCAGACCAAGGGCACGGCTTCATTTCCACTGTAGGGCACGACTTGCGTCAGCACCTGGGCAGTAAATCACACTGTTGGCACACAAGGAGCCACAAGCTCCTTCTTCCTCACTGACAGAAATGATGAAGAGCAAAAACATAATTCAGGTCTTAATAAAATGCATCGGACGCGTCGGTTTTTCTTCTACACACAGTACGAGTACAGATATTAAAAGTAGGATCACAAGTACGAGATTTCTATTGCATTTTTATTTATAATTGTACAACTCTTAAGGCAACCAGGAATCAAACTATACCAAACAAACTTATGAGTGACCATTCTGAACGGACAATATATAAAAACACTGGAACCATTATGGAAAAATACTATAGCGATGCAGTGAAAGTACAAGTTCATGTACATGTACATGAAATCTGAGTACAACATTATGGGAAGATGCCTGGAAATATCTGAGGAGGAAACGGCTGAAAGGATCGAAGTAAATGCAGCTTCCATGTTCTCTCAGGCAGAACAGTCAAACAAGCCAATCACATGCTGGGACGTCCCGTCTGAAGAGTTCAGGCAGACAGAAACACAACAAACATATTTTGTACAGAAATCATTTGTTTCTGTTCCATCAGCTCCTGGATGTTATTCTCTAATAGCTTCTTCGTGTTCAAAGGTCCGATTTAGATTTTCTTTGTCTGCCGAAATAACAACTAACCGTCTCTGTCTCTGGTGCTTTGTGTGATCCAGACGTGATGTTTGCTCTCGGTTGCTTTCCAGATCACAATCCCCTGAGGTTGTTGTTCCCCTTGTTCCTCGGACGCTTGGGCCTCCTTTCAAGCTTCTTGTTCGAGTCTTTGTTGTTTCTGCTGGCTTTAATCTCGGCCTCCCACTGTTTTTTCACCAGTGTGTACAACCTCATGGTGGCCTGCGCATCTTGGACCTGGACAACAGTGGGACAGAGAGGCAGCTCATATGTGATGTTGTGTAACAATAATTCAGTATTACTGCATCACACTTTCTAACAACGAGATGTATCGATGACTTACGGAAGAATGTTCACCCTGTTGGACCTTAACATTGAGTATTTCTCTACAGAGGAGTTTCAGCGAAGGTCGACCGCTCTGTAAGAAAACAACAACATCATATACAACACTGACTCTCAGGCAAAAGGCAAACGTTTTGTCATCTCGACTGTACTTAAAATACCTTGACGGACTTCTTGAAGGGTTTATACTTCTGAGTGTCCCGGATTTTCTTTTTCGGATGATCCAAAAGTAAAATCTGAAAAAGGGATGATTCCATTAAATTACACACATTTTCACATTAACTTGGAAATGAGGTTCTATCACTGACATGACACCCAGGGTACCTTTAAGTCGTTATGAATAGCGTGTCCAACCACTACTCTTCCTTGCAGGATGCCAGCTACGTCCCCCTGCACAGTCCGTACGTCCTCTCCTGAAGGGTTGAATTGTGTGAGACAATGAAAAACAACATTTTAGGTTAATTAATTCTAGCTAATTGTCTCTAATACAGCTTGTAAATGCCCAGAGGGCCTGTATCCACATGGCGGGAATAATCTGGTATCAATTCATTCTTATCAAATCCAATCACTGACCACAACTGCATTCAAAGTTAATCTCATAACTCACCATCCTTGATGTCCTGTGGTCGGATGCCACTGACTGCCGTCCGGTAGTCAGTAACCTTCTCTGTCGGTTTCACATATTTGTCGTAGATACATTTCCCAAACTGGTTCACGAGCGACACACGCGCCAAGATGCTGTCCTCTCCATCAGGACCGACTCCCACCATCTCGCAATCAATGGCAACAGCTCTGGTGAGGCTGAAGATATGAGAGGATAGTCGTCACTACTTTGTTGTCATGTCAACCTGTACGAGGTTGGTTGTTTTCTACAGTTTGTCTGTGGACTTAAAAGCTTTGGATGTAGAAAACCCTGAACTTAACATCATTGTCTGTACAAGTATTATGGTTCTTAAAAAGAACTATAACATGTTATAAGAGCATGTTAAACACCATGACCTGATCTCTCTCGAAGCTCTTCTTAAGCTCAACCATGAGGCAGCAGGACCGTCACTCACCCCTCAAAAGCTCTCTCCTTGACCAGGGCGTTCTCTGGTTCCTTGTTTTTCTGAATGCCCTGCTTCTTCCTCATGATCTCTGCCGCCTCCGGTCCCATCGTCGCCTCAATGTCATCTGGGTCTACGTCATCAAACCAAATGTCCGCCCTACAGGAGCACAGAGCGTGAAGTAAATTGTACATTTTTACCAGGAGCAGCAGCCATTGGTACAAACGAAAACTGTAAATACGTTGAAATTAAAGCAATATTTAGTAGTGAGTACATACTCTGTAGGTTTGGTCTCTTCTACCACCAGTTTTGTTTTCTTGGCTCCTTTCTCTCTGTCGAGTCTATTCGTGTTGTCCTTTTTTCTTTTTGAAGCAGACGGCTGTCCAGTCTGTGAGACAGATGAACCTTTCACGTTCACCTGAGAGTCACTGCTGTTGGGAACGGCTTTGCTGGGAACAGCTTTGTTGGGAACAACTTTGTTGGGAACAGCTTTGTTGGGAACAGCTTTGCTGGGAACAACTTTGCTGGGAACAACTTTGCTGGGAACAGCTTTGTTGGGAACAGCTTTGTGCTTCACTGCTTTTCCAGAATCCGTCTGACTTGGGCCGGCGTTGTTCTTAGGAATAATTTTAGATGATTTTTCTTTGGCCTCTACTTTTTGCAGAGGACCGTTCTGAGGTTTTGGAGTCGCAGACTGATTCATCTCTGACTGACTGGCCTTTAACATCTGTAGAAAATTAAGCAAAGTCGTGAACATCCTCAGAAAGTAACTGAATGTGACAAAATAACTCAGAAATGATATGTACATCTTCTACCACTACTAAATTCTTACCTCTTGCAGTGTTTTCCAGTTGGCAGAGAACTGCTGGGCATCTTTTGGAGGCAATGTTTGTTGACTTTTGGCGTTATTTGTATCCTTGACTTTGGCTTTCGTCGTCTTCCAGTATTTCTTTTTCTTTTTCACGGCGTTGTTGTTCTTTGTCGGCTGCTGCTGCTGTGTTGTGGCAGGAGAGTCTGTTTTCTTTGCCGTCACCTTCGACATTATGGCCACGTCCGTTAAAATATGTTGTAGTATTATAACTTAGCTCCCTTCAACCACGCTGGACTAGCAGATATCGGTCATCTAATTGCCAGGCAACTTTAATAAAAGTAACGTCAACGGTCAATACTGCCTGACACAGAAATATTCCCTCTCTAACTTTAAAATCTGGTCACACAAAGGTAGACGACGTATTATGATATTTCTTTAGCTGCAGATACAGTTACTCAGTACCAAACTGCTCCATGCTGCTTCATAGCCACGCAGAAAATGTATTTCCGTAGTGTGTAACGGGTAAATCTGTCCGACAAAAACATGAAGTCATGACTCACTCGCAGTCATGGATGCAGGCTTTAAGTAGATACAAATCTTAGCTAAATAAAAGCTACAAACGTAGACTGATAACTATTTTAACCTATATTATGCATTTTAAAAATTTAAGTTGACATGTCACTGCTGGTTTTTATTTTAACTTTGAATGCGGAATATTTTGTAAGCAGAAAATGTTTCTTATCGGGCCGAAAATCGGGAGGACAACATAGGCAAAACAAGTGTTCGACGATTCGGCTACTGTTTGACAGTTTGACAGAATTTAGGAGAAACTGGAGTGTATTTGAATTATTTGGATTTCAGTTTTCTCATCCTAAAGGACACTTTGGTTGATTTTCAACGTGAAATTTGTGTGTTATTGTGGCGAAAATGAAGTTAGTTGGTACATTCTGAGGAAGGGGGCTATCTAAGGTAATTTGCTAATATTCTCAAAAGGCTTGTCGTTGCTTGTTAAAACCAAATAATATACACATGAAGCTATGTAACAAAGCTCTGTAACTCGAACTGTGTCTGGCTCTGGAGTTTTTAATGTGTTTTCAAACACACTTCTTCTTTCCTCTAATTTGTACTAGGTTTGAAATCATGGTGGAAAACTCCCCCTCTCCTCTGCCCGAGAGGGCCATCTACGGCTTCGTCCTTTTCCTTGTGTCACAGTTTGGATTTTGTAAGTCGAAAAGTAGATTGTTATATTAGAAACGTGGTTACGATAAGTGTTCGGTTATGAAATCAACAAACCACAATCTGAAGAGAGCATTTTTAAAATGCAACTAACCAAAATAAAGTTCTCAAACACATCACAACTTGCTGCAGTGAATCTGGCCTGTTTTTTCATAAAAGGTGTGCAGATCAGATCAATAATTGAAATGAAACCCTATCTACTATTGCTTTTAACAAACTCCCTTCATTCTCTATATAGTTCTGTATTGTCTGTGGGCCTTCATACCAGAGGAGTGGCTTCATTCAGTGGGACTCACTTACTGGCCTCAAAAGTAAATATTAGCGATCTAATAACAAGTTTGCTTTTTTGACTGTTAAATTAAATCAATGCTACACACAAGGACCTTAATGATCCATTCATTGAGCCATTTTGTCTTGTAGATACTGGGCCCTTGCTATGCCAATCTATCTACTGGTGGCATTAACAGTATTTGTGGTGGTGCTGTTCGGAGTGAACATGAACAACACGGCACCACTTGACTCTGTAGACAACATTACAGGTAAGGATCTGTTAACTGGTTAGAAAATGATTTAACTGTACACCACATGATAATGTTATCATTTTAGTTCTAGTACTGTAATTAGTATGACTGCTCTGGCTACATGTTCTGAGAAACATATTCATTACTCCAACTGCTGCAACACTAACAAAATAAAGCACCTAGCTCAAAGTTGTGAATGGAAATAGGTTTAAATGCTCAAGATCACAAATTAATGTTCTCACGCATGTTTTTAAATAGTATGAAACTTACCACCTCATCACTGTTGAATTTCTCCTTTCAGATATGTATGCGCGAGGCCAGATGATGGAAGGCCGCCAGAAGGGAGGAATACCCACACTGAAGGATGTTTCCATTAGCGAAGTCAATAAAATGTTTTACTTGTCACCTAAGCCGTAACAGAGACATTTAAGTTGGATGCAGAAAAGTGTTCCCTTTTAGACGACTGCACTGTATTTATTTTTTTAACATCAATGCAACACGGTGCAAGATGTGCAGAATGAAGTTTTTATGCTTGACACATCTAAAGTGGGTAAGATTACATGTTGGGTTTGTTATTAACCAATTTATTTGTGCAATGTGAAACAACACAACATAATTTGTGCAATGGCTGCAAAAGATGACTATTAAATAAATTACATATTTTTCAATTATGTGTGATATTTCTGAGAAAGACATTGGGTCCACCAGACCCGCGAACATTGGCTGAGTAACAAAAATATGAACACCAAACAAGGGTTAAGTCAAAGATTCCTACATTGGGGCCCACTGCTTAATACTGTATTGTAAATCACAGGTACTAGAGAAGCGTAATACTGGATGAATATTCAGTGAAAACATTTAATATGTCTCTCTCCTATGTTCAAATCACAGCTCAGGCTGCAACAAAGATTTACAGTTCAGGACTGGAATAACAAGAAGATAATGATAAATGTATTTTTTTATTATCATGCATTAAAATAACTACCCTTTAAATGTGTTTAGTTATTAAAATATACGAATTCAATTCAATACTTGTTTTCCTGGTTCATAATTATGTCCGCTAGGTGGCGATAGCGTACAGTTTTGTGGGCTGCATGAACACGAAAGAAGAAAGCAACTAGCATATGACTAGCTACTGTTTACATGCAGTATTTCCCTTCCAGCTGCCAGCTGTTTAGGACTCCTCCAGAGTTACATGTGCGTTTCTAAACGCACGGCAGCGGCGAACAGATGGCCTTCGCCCTGCCGGTGTGGTTCGCGGTCCAGGAGGAGCTCCTAGGACACGACGACGCGGCTGACAACGAGCCCCCGAGCTGTTTTGACGACTTCGATGATGAAGCTTTGTTCCAGATGTTCCACCTCACCCGACCGTGCATCACTTTCATCACAGACACCGTCCGCATCCGCATGAAGAAAGTAGCTTTGAAGAAACCAGAGGTGTCCGTGGACGCCATGGTGATGGTTTCACTCAACTATTATGCACAAGGAGTCTCCTCGCTGTCCGTCCTGCACAGACTCGGGTCCAACCAGACCGACTGTCTTGCTCTTATAAGCACTGTCTCCGGCGTCATCGCAGGCATGTCGGATCAGTTCATCACTTTCCCAAAAACCGAAGACTCCAGGGCGGATATCGCCTCAAAGATAGAGAGGTTCTGCGGGATCCCCTCGGTGCTGGGCGTCCTGGCTCCGGCTCACTTCAAGATCAGAGCCTCCCCGTATGAGAAGGACACGTTCAGGTACTTTGTAAACAACATCGGCTACACATCGGTGGTCAGCCAGATCATCTGCGACTCCGACGGCAACATACTGAGTGTGGAGAAATGTTGTGTGGGCAGCACATGTGAGCAGTACATGTGGGACACGTCGTTCAAAGGACGGGAGATCGAGGATGAACTGCACGGTCCATATTGGGTTATAGGTAAGTTAATTAATTAATTAATATCAAGCAATGGACGGGGTGAAGTTACCTCTCATTCTCATACATACAACAACAGTCTTCCTCAGCAGAATCAAGTCTGCTCAGGTGTCTCCACACAGTTGCTGCGGCACTAAATCACCATGACAACCAAGCATCTGCTGAAGCAGACCATACAAATGCAGTTGAAATCTTTGGAAAAAGTGGAATTTCATAAAATATTTCAATGGTCTTGTTCCTCTGATGCTGTATTAACTTTCTCTCATGTCTTTCTTAAAGGAGGAAGAGGCTACCTCTTAAGTAAACACGTCCTGACACCTGTGTCAAAACGTGCAACTGAGGAGGAGATGCACTTCAATAAGGCCCACGCTAAGATCCACAGTGTCATGCGGACAACTCTTGGCTCCTTGAAGGCTCGTTTCAGGTGCCTGATGCAACTTGGTTTTGCACAAGAAAGCTCGTTGGCAAAAAAGTCCAACATTATAAAGGCGTGCAGTGTCCTGCACAACATTGCTAAGAAGTTCTCTGTTCCTGATCCGCCCGTTGCTAGTACAATTGAAGATCTCCTTCCAGGCAAGACACGTTCCAGTCCGGTATATATTTGCCGTGATGCCCTGAGAGCCAGACGGGAGCTTATCAAAAGTAGATTTTCTGTTTCAACCACTAGCCTGGACACACCGAGTAACAGCATTGGAGATGACGATGACGACTGAAGTGAGGACGGTTTTGGTTGTTTGCTTTCCACACAAGCAAGCAGATGTGCAGTCACCATGGTGACACGTGAAGGACACAAAACAATCTTAAAATTAAGATTTATACACAGACTGAAGCACGCTGCTGTTCTCATGCTAGTTCAACCTGTTCTGTTCACTGTGTTTGCACACTATGTTGAGGCATGTTGAGTCATTTTTGTTACTAAAATATGTTGTTAATTTCTGTTTAAATAAAGCAAAGAGCGAGGCCTCGTCTTTCTTGTAAGTTGAATTCTACAGCTGCAGATGGACAGACGTTATCTGAGCATATTCCTGAGAGTTCCCCAGAGTCCTTTTTTATCCCTGCTGGTATTGGGAGGTCAGGGAAGATCATCATCTTTTACTGAAATATAAAAAGAGCGCAGGGCAACTCAGGCCAACTACGTAGACTACGGACGTATTCTTTTTCCTGAATTCTTTATTTTCATGAAGGATATATTAAAGCATTCTTTGGTCATCTGAAAGGTCACAGGATAAAATAATTACAATCTGTCTGATAAGAGCACCAATTTAAGTTAAATACACATTCTATGTACAATTAATATATTTTAAATCTGCAGATACTTCATAACAAAAATAAAAATAGTCTTTACAATTTAAGCACATAAATTACTGAAGCTCACAAGCTTGTTTAGTTCAGGTACAGGCGATGTTTAACGTAACTCTCGGAGTGCGGTGGCGTTAACATAAATCATATCTGAGTTCTCGTAGATGTTTTCTTCATTCTTGTCAATTGGCTGCAGACAGTCCAGGATGCACTGGTGCAGGAAAACGTACTGCGACTGAAAAGAAATGAACCAAAGTTGCAAGTCATTTCACAAGCAGAAGTCTCTTGGGTATGTTATTGCACACACTGTATTCTGTCACTTTTCTTTTGTATTCAGTAGGTGTCTCTGAATGATCAGTGTTACCTCAGTCTGCACCATGTAGGGTCGTCTCAGTCTCATCTTGTGCACAAAGGCATTGACGCCCACTTCCTTTTTACTGTCTAACTGCTGAAGCAGCACATCCAAGGCAATAATAGTGCCCGTCCTCCCCACTCCAGCACTAAGGGAGAGAGAAAACAAAGGTATCATGGTCTTAAAGATATTATCTTAATGGTTTCAATGAAGGGTTTCTCATTTCAAGATGGCAAGAAACTTTTTTTCTCCCCCTCAGGAGGATTTGTCGCTTAATAAATGAGTGTTTCATTCATCATTTCAAACGCAGGTGCATCACACTCATCCTTGCAGGAGGGGGGAAGTGGCATTGTTACGCTTGTCTAGACAGGACGCAAGTGGTCATTGTGTACCTGCAGTGAACCACAGTGGGCGACCCAGTCCCCTCCCTGTCTATGTGCCGTCTAACCAGCGCTCTGAACTGGATCAGGACATCGGTGCCCTCTGGGACTCCGTGGTCGGGCCAGGCAGTAAAGTGGAAATGTTTTACTGTCCTCTCTTCTGAGGTGTCGCTCTGTAAAGAATCACAACACTAGGTTTATACTCAAATCATCATCATACACAAGCATTGAAAGCAAATGTGCACAAAGTCAAACATGCTTCACTGATGACATTTAAAGAAAATATATTTAATTGTATTTTTATGGTTAACTGGTTATTGTCCTTTGACACAGTTCAAGTTTTTCACTGTGTTTTGCTCTTTGTCACTTGAAGGTTTACTCATATGCAGCATATTCAGCTACACTATTGAATTCTTTAGTTTTTTCATACATTTTTCACCCTAAATTCCCTCGAGGTCCAGTTAGGCTCTTGTCGTTCAGATGTGATGGTGACCAGTAGCTGTCCGTGAAGGCAGCTCTCGTTGTGCGCGGGCCAGTATTGTTCACACTTAGTCTAGGAAGAGGAAATGTACAAAACAAACCGAGATTATGTTGTTTTAATATAGCAACACATGTAGGTTGGCCAATACGTTAGTTTGGAAACAATAGCTCGTAATAGCTCACGATGAATGATATAAGAAGACTCACCCGTCCTCCTTCCATACAGTTTGCTACCATGACGATGCCATTCACTCTTTGCTCCCAGATCATCCTCCAGAAATCACTGACTGTGGAGGGCAGAGGACCCTGAGTGGCGATGTAATCGTGGTTGCTGTTGTAGCCCTGAGAAGCAGTTGTCAGAATGAATAAGTACACTGCTCAAGCTTGTAAGTGTCCTGCAATGATCGGTTGGAAATAAAACACAAGTCTAAGGAATAGTTACAGAAAGAGTTTTACTGATTAATCAATATCAAACAATACCTACTGGCAAATAATTGGCATTGATATAGTCTGAGGTCACGTTGGGGTCGGATGTGGATAGCTTCACTCGGCTCCAGTCATCTAGGTGGAAGAAACAGGTTAGTTAAACTGATGTGCCAATAGGGGGCGCTAGGGTGCCGCCCTCACTGGTGGAAAGTGTTCTTTGTTTTTTCTTTTCAAAATAAAAAAAATGTAAAATAAACAAAAATCACTTATTTTAAGTATGCATGTGTTTAAAAGGCGAAATAACGTGTAATATATACAATGTAAATCATTGTGTTTGGGGAAAATTAGCTTCCTGTTCGTCCCCTCTCTCAGTATCTTTTCTGGGGTAACAGAAACATCGCCCGGTCAGTGCAGCAGCGCAGCCAATCACTGACACATGATATCCACGTGGCAACATAAATTAGCCAATCAGCGTCCTCGAATCTGATGCCTACCCTGCGCAGAGTCAGTCAGTGGTGGAGGGACGATAGTGATTTCCTACACTTCCCAGAATGCCTTTTTGATAACCAGCTCCCCTAACCCAGTTTTTCTTTGTATATATTGTTGTTGATCTTAGCATAAATCATCCAGCAATACGTTTGTGCAATATTCTTTTTATGCTTTTGTGTAAGATGCCTCATGTTTTTAATATTGGCATTAAATAATTACTGACTATTTCACAGAGGACTGGTAACCTGCAGTTTGTTACATTGTAATGTTATGGTTACTAAAACTGACTGAATATGGCACAGCCCCACCTAGAATATGTTTTCACCAGCCACCACTGCTGATATTTATTACAACCACAGCTTAAATGATTTTGGACCATATGAAGAGTTTGTATTTTCTAAGACAGCAGAGGACAAGCTTACATGGCAGGACGTTGCTGAAGCGATTCTTCACACTGTTGTCGGGGAGAACAGAGATGTGTTGTGTCTGCTCCGTGCCAACAGAAGTGAGGCTCTACATGAAAGTTGGCAGAGGACACGTGTTTGAGGGCAAACTGAAGTCAAATGAAACAGCACTGCCATCATGCTGACACAGAGGAGGAGCAACGGAGTACAATGTGCTTTTTTTGCAAACCTGATATTCCTGGCTGAAACCTCTGTTCTCATCCAAGCTCATTTGGTAGACGTGGTCAGGAAACTTTGCAGCGGAAATATCTCTGGAAAAAAAAACCAATTAATGTGAGATATGGCATATTTTTTTATCTGCTAATTCACTTTCTTTCCCAATGCACCTAATCTTCATCAAATTACCTCAAAAAGGAGGTGTACATTTTACTTTAAATCTGTGCATTCCTTCTGCTTCATCTATTGTCTTTGCTGTTTTGTTTGACTTGTTTATTTCCAAATTTCCAAAAAGCACTTGACATGTATCTTAGTTCACCAATCATCTATTTCTCATGTTTTACGTGTGCAAATACATCAAATCACAAAATCAAATGACCTTCAG
>CAAKHC010018719.1:28121-92765 GCA_901007825.1 Macroramphosus scolopax
CTTCCATAGAGAGATAGACAGATAGACAGATAGATAGATAGATATACAGATAGAGCCAAAATTCTGCAGAACGGGAGGCGTGGACGCTGCAGCTTGACAGTGTGTTCCTGAAGGGGCACGACAGAACAAATTATTAGATGTCATTTTCGTTTTTTTTATTGTTTATTTTTTCCCCTGGGCAATGCCCCCATGCCACCACTGCTTTAATTGACCCTATTCAAAGCATGAGGCCCCTGCTGCTTACCATCTCGTGCTTTCATTCAATTGTTGTAGTTGTCAATAGTTATTCAAATGTACATATACAGCCACTTATATTCAGACCTATAAACACCATTAGCTGGTTTATTGACTTATTGGCACATAGGTTGGTTGAACTCTGTCGTGTGTGTCGTGATGCTCCTGCACACGGAAGGGCGCTAGAGATGCGCAAAGAGTATAAACACACGCGAGCTAACTAGCTAAAGCTAGCTGCGGGGTGACAGCAGGTCCTTGGTGTGTTGTGAAGAAGATAAGGCCAGTTAAAGTACCAGCAAAGCGGTGTTAGCTACCGTTACTTTCACAGACCAAGTAAGTGACAGCAAACAGCAAAGGTGTCAATGTCTTTAATACGGTTCAGCGTGTGTAATTGTCTATTCGGTCAACTGTTAGCTAATGTTATGATGCTATCTTCGGAAGCTAACGTAAACATTCAGTTTACTTTGGTCAACATCAGCCGTCGGTTTAATTGTTAATGTGGCCTTATTGGCTTTTGATCAAGGGCTTCTAAGTTGGGACAAATGATGGTATACTGTACACGTCAGTTCATCGTAGCAGCTAACACTACGTGCTAACGTCAGCACACCTGATTAGGAAACGTCCAAGCCCACTTGGACAATTCGCCTCGTAACACAGAACAAAGGTTGTTTACCAGAGCGGTTGACTGTCGGCTGCTCAGATAAGAACCACGGAACTTCTGACTGCCTTAACTTCAGGAGGAAACACGTGTTTCGAACGCTAAGTTACTTGTCGGAGAACGGGTAGGATTAAAGTTACTGAACGAAAATGTATTTTTCCTAACAACTTTCTGGACAGTTTTGTGCTAAATAACAATGACTACGGAGACACATAACACGTGTGTTTATGATGTCTTCTTCACTAGAACCAAGGTCCGAGTTGGCTTTGCCTCATAACTTACAAGTGTACTGCTTTTATTTACTGTCTTTTAGAAATGCAGTCTGTGGTGAAGCAAAACCTCCATTCGGAGACGGAACGCGACATCAACAATCTCATCAACCTCAAGCTCAGTGCATCCTACACCTACCTTTCTCTGGTATGAAGAAATAAATATTGTCTACTCTACTCACAATCTTTCTCTCACTTGTATTAAATGTTGTGTTTCTCTTCTCTTTCAGGGGATGTATTTTGACAGGGATGATGTTGCCTTGGAGAAATTCTCCAGTTTTTTCTTGGAGCATTCAGTGAAGGAACGGGACCAGGCTGAGATGCTGCTGGGGTATCAGAACATGAGAGGAGGCCGAATCCTTCTTCAGAATGTTGCTGTGAGTGTGCGATGAGTAGTTTTTAAGTCATTACTTTTTAAGATGATTTTGTTCATTTTTTAATTAATGTTTCAACTTTTATGATCTAGAAACCAAGTAGGGATGATTGGAAAAGTGGTCTGGATGCGATGAAATTTTCACTGGACTACCAGAAGTCCTTAAACACGTGTGTTCTCGATGTCCACCGGAGAGCGGGCGTCAATAATGACCCTCATGTAAGTCTGCAGTGTTATTAAAACGTTTACACTTTTTTGCACGCGTAAATCGCTTACATGTGAAACATTGTACAATATGTACTAAGCAATATGTATGATGTTTAGCTCAAAGATACCAACTGTATAATTTATGAATTAATTTACCACCTTTTTTATAGCATTATTTTACGAGCTGTCTTGCTTCCTCTGCAGCTGTGTGACTTCATCGAGCAGAACTTCCTAATCCACAGCCATGACACCATCAAGAAGCTGGGCGATTATGTGGGCAGTCTGACTCGCATCACTACGTCCGAGACCCACGGTCCTATGGGAGAATACCTCTTTGACAAACACACTCTGTAAAGATCACAGCCATACAGTCAAATGCTCCACTTTTCTAAAGATTAGTACATTACAAGAGGGCATCAACTGCTCTTTATGCATTTTGTTCCGTTAAGAAAACTATGAAATATTTTTGCACTTACCTCCAGGAATTGATACTTATACCACAAGAAAAGTTACAAAATAAAATAAGAGAAAATACCTCAAGTCTTTTTGTATTCCGCAGTGGCAAAAGGTCTAACTACCGTGGTGCTGCCATTTTTCTGTTACAGTGACTCAGTGGTTCATTCAGACTGTCGTGTCACACAAACCAGTTTGTCAGAGGTTTTGTCAAACATTTTCTTAAAATATATTCAGGTTTTAAGCTGTTAAATATCACTAAGAGACACTAAATAAAGTTATATCATATTGAAATGGCTTTTGTGTTTTCCTGGTAAACAGACGGTTTAGTATTCAGACATACTGTCGTCTGATCTGTCGTACCGTAAAAACTTCCTGTACTTTACCTCATGACAGGTGTAAAGAACACAGTAAAGATAAACTGGGTATTTGTTGGGTTGAAGCTTAATGTTAACGTTAGGTTACCAGACAGCCTGTGGTTTTAAAAAGCTCAGGCAGCGTTTTAGAAAAGTATATGTTCCTGTAAAGATAAGATTCAGTTGCAGAGGGAGGTCACCAGTGCTGCATCGCACCCAGACACATGTCCTGTCAATGTTTCTGTTGCAATCTAGTGACACAGTGCAAACACACCCTGAATGATACAAGTACTGTACAGTTGCTGCAAATATTGGACTAGTAGTTAGAAATGTTCTCTGGCCAGAAAAATAACGATTAAGAAATTCTTTGCACTAAACATTTTCATGTTATAATTAAAGTATACTTCACTTATTTCTTTGTTTAGTAAACTTTGCTTAAAAGTGAGTAAAACGGTCTGTTAAAGTGGGTCCAAAAAATCCACAGTTTAGGAGAAACATTCAAGTTCTGAGGGGCACCAATAACGCGTTCAATAATCCTAAACAACATGTCAGATACCTCCTATAATCCTGCATAGTACTTTTAAGAATTTAGTAATTGTAATTTAGTGGATTTCCTATTATTCTCAAAGATGACAGTTTTGCATGTAAACTGTCATATGAGGCTGTTGCATGTTGGACTGGAGCCGCGCAGATCACCAGATGTAGCAGTGCAAACATGTAAGAGCATGCCAGAGGATTACTGTTCACGGGCCTCTAAATATGGGTATGTGTGTTCTACAATACAACAGTAAACCAAGGGATGGAATATCTACGCCCAGTGAAAGTTGTTGGTAGATTGACGTTTAACTGCGAGGACAGATATGCACGGGGGATTAGCGAAGGCTCGGATGCACTACAATCTTCTCAGTCTAATGGATAAACCCAACCCAGACTGCCATGTTCTCATCAGTTTAATGAACACTAACTTCTCCAGCTCTACCACGAAAAGGCAACCTTTGCTAAACGTGAGAAACTATTTAAAAGGGCGTAAACATGTTAAAGGAGACTGCTCTCTATTCAGATTCAATCAGAGACATAAAGCAACAGATGTGTTGTCAGCATTCTAATATCATGAGGAGGGGTGGGGGGGATTAAATCACAACACTGCTCTAGTGATTTGCCAGCGCTTTAGCTTTGATGCAACGGTCGCAGGGAGCCAGCCGGTCAGAGTCGGCAGCGGACCGAGGGAACGATGGGTGTGTGAGGGCTCCGCAGGCCAGACGGGAAGCAGCACGAAAAACACTTTGAAGTATAAGTTGCTCCAAAAAGTTCCTGGTATACAGGGGGGAAAAGGAACATTTCAACAGGTAAGATGAATATTGGGCAAGCTTTGAAATTCCTCTCATGTGATCGGGTGTAAAGGACCACAAAGCAATACAAGCTAGATTCTTCATAATGATCAAAAATCACATTGGTTTGTTACATTACTACTGAAAGGACATGTTGAAGTCGTGATTGGTACGGTGAAGTGTTTTGTTTTCCTTAAATTTAAACAATCGTAGAAAAAAAAGATGAGAAAGTAAGCTATTTATGTGAATATGTACATTTGATTCATTATTTCCTATATTTAAAGTTGCAGCAACTTAAAAAAAATGCCTCAAATGTACCTAATTGCATACTGAAATATGTCTTATTTACATTTCTTTGTTATTTATTGTTAATTTGGGTAAATACTTGTGAAAAGAGTCTGGAGTTCTGTTGTCTGTGTACTCATTATTCCAGAATCATCTCAATGAGTGCTGAGAGAGACTGAAACAGGTCATGGGTGAGGAAAATTTGAAGGTAGAGGCCAACCCCTATTTATCTAAGCTTTCAGGGATCTGACGTTTGGATTAATATGGTAGTACCAGAGTTAAATCCAGTTACGTGCAGAGATGGTGATGAGAGCGAAAGCAGAGAGGAAAATGGGGATGGGACAAACGGGGGAAGGAAATCATGGGTAATGGGGCGGGGGGAACAGGGAGAATGAGAGTAACAGAGGGATTAGGGTCAGCCATGCTGAGCTTCTGGCTTAGAGATGTCCTGTGCTCTTGGACTGTATGCAACTCAAACATAGGGATTACACAGCGTACATATGAAGTTGTGATAGCTTGAACTGTAACAGCCAACTTGGAAAAAAGCAGCACAGCACTGATGCTGCCTCTGTTCTGACAGCTGACATGAGGTTGGCCAGTGTTGGGGTCCGGGCCCGGAGGGCCGCAGAGCCACCGGAACCGGAGCCAGAAGAGCCAACAGAGCCAGTTCATCATGAGCACCACCATACAGAACACCACGAGCATCCCCATACAGAACATCACCCCGGCCACGACTACAACCACATGAAGGACAAGTTCATGAATGAGATTGGCCACCTGCCGCGTAAGAGACCTTCCTAAAGTTTTAAACCTTTCTTACAAACCTAAACTGAGCCTTTCCCCCTGTTTGGAGCATGTTCACCACTATAAAGAATGATCTTTAAAATGACCTCCACAGGAATATGAGCTTGTTTTCTTCGTCATTATAGATAATCCAGGTTGGTAAAGTGCATAAGGACTGTTTCCCTTCAAATACCGTTTACTGCTGAGGCTCCTTGAGTAACACTCGTCATGATGACCTGTTGTGGGGACACTCCCAACCTGCAGTGTGTTATTATCAGATTTTGAGAGAAGGGTGTTGCTGAAAACACACATGCATGCTAAGCAAACTGTCCCTTTGATAAAAGGTTAAAGCCCATTGTTGGGAGAAGTACCATGTTTTATTTTCAATATCGTGTATTAAGCCGTTGGTTCTGTTTTCATACTTTGAAAAAGCTGTTTTATGCACACAGATGGTGATTGAACTGCTTCAGATTATTGGAGTTAACAGATTTATAAAAGTGGACTTTACTTTTATGTAATCTCAAGATGTGAAAGATTAAAATCGGCTTGAACCTTCTGATGTGTCGGAGCAACCTGCTTTTAAAAAGCCCTCGATATGGAATCAGACATCCAGTCCGTTCAGCTCCAATCTGCAAACTCACTGTATAAAATTAACTCTTCGTACTTTATTTCATACGGCACCAATAACACTGACATTTCGACATGACAGTGGCATTTCCTTCAGAGTGTTCAGTCAGAAAAGCTGCGGTCCAACATCTGTTTTGATGCGTAAAATGCTAACCACATGCATTCCCTTCCTCAACTCCCTGTTTTTGTTTTGCAGTTCCCATGTGGGCGGTTGGAGCCATCGTTGTGCTGGTCCTGTTTCTGGTTGTGTGCTGCATCTTTTGTGTTTTCAAAAAATGCTTCGGGAAAAAGAAAAAGCCAAAAAAAATGAGGGAGAGAAAGGAAGGTCGCCGGAAGAAGGCAAAGGAAGGCGAAGGAGAGGCCGGAGAGAAGGTACCGGTATGATGTGATGGTGGAGGTGTAATCTTACTGATCTAGATCTGTGGGATGAGCATTGCATCGCATTACACTGACGTTTCTTCTAGGAGGGAGAGGTGAAGAAGGAAGGGGAGGAGGAGGAGAAAGAACAGGAGAAGTTGGGAAAGCTGGAATTCTCATTGGACTACAGCTTCACAGATTCCCAGGTAGATCCTCTGTGGTTAAAAACAAAAGCATTAATATGAATTATTAGAGTACACTGAGACACTGTTCTCTTTCCTCCACAGCTCATAGTGGGTATCCTCCAGGCCCAGGATCTTGCTGCTATGGACATGGGGGGAACCTCAGACCCGTATGTCAAAGTCTTTTTGTTGCCAGACAAAAAGAAGAAGTATGAAACAAAAGTTCAACGCAAGAATCTGTGCCCTGTTTTCAACGAGACTTTCCTTTTTAAGGTATCACGTGCAGTTTGTCTGTCTGATTATTGATGAGTTATCCCCATTTATCCCACAGAGACCGTAAGGCTTTTGGCTTACGTCCCCACTTCCCCTGGTTTTAAATGCTTCATCCATTAGTGGCCTCGATTACGTTATCCCTCCCCAGACAAATAACAATGTTGTATTTTTTTTTAATCGTCTCTTGTCCCGATATGTTCTGCTTGGATTTCAGATGCTGTTACATCTCAGAAAATGTCTATGGTCTTTCTCAACTTAGCAATATTGAGAATTAATTATCTTAACACAGTAAGTTTCTTCTTTTGTACTCTCTGAAAACGACCTCTTATTCTAGATCCCTTATGCAGAGTTGGGTGGAAAGACTTTGGTGTTGCAAGTCTTTGACTTTGACCGTTTCTCCAAGCACGACATGATCGGAGACATAAAGATTCCCATGAACAGCGTTGACTTAGGCCAGCCAATGCAACAATGGAGGGATTTGGAGAGTACTGAGAAGGAGGAGGTTTGATATATGATTGGTTCATTTATCTTCATATTTACAAGGTTTTGTAAAATGCTTTGGGAAGAAATATGACAGGAAATGATGTTCGTGTACATCAGCAGGAGAAACTGGGCGATGTTTGCATTTCTTTGCGGTATGTTCCCACGGCTGGGAAACTTACAGTGAACATCATGGAGGCAAAGAACCTGAAGAAAATGGACGTCGGTGGTTTATCAGGTGCTCTTGCCATTCATTCTGTAGTTTGTTTTCTTAGCTCATAATCAAAATCTGCATCTTCAAAAATACGTAGTCACATGAGGAAGTTGAGTAGCGCAGCTATATCACCCTTATTTCTTCCTCCAAAAGATCCATTTGTGAAGATTGTTCTGCAGCAAAATGGAAAACGCATTAAGAAGAAAAAGACAACAGTCAAGAAGAACACGCTCAATCCCTACTTCAATGAAAGCTTCAGCTTTGACGTCCCCTTCGAGCAGATACAGGTAGGTGGTGTCACTACATAAGTAAACAATTCGAGGTGTAACATACACTCATAGTGGTGATGACAGGAAAAATGGATAACCCGTGTTTGTTTTTTGATTCAGAAAGTGCAAGTTGTCATCACAGTGTACGACTATGATAAACTTGGGAGCAATGACCCCATTGGTAAGACCTTCATGGGTTACGGAGCCACAGGTGTCGGCCTGCGCCACTGGTCAGAAATGCTGGCCAATCCCAGACGTCCAGTAGCCCAGTGGCACACTCTCCTGCCAGAGGAGGAGGTTGATGCGGCAGTCAAAGCAAAACCTCGCTAAAGTCACACCCGTCTGTTTATATGTTGTTTTGCTGAGTTAACCTTAATGTTTTCTAAATTTGCATTACATGTTGTTTCTTTTGAAATATTTGTATGTTTGCGCATGTGATGTCCTGATATGTCTTTGATATTTGTTTCTTATTAAAACTTCTGCTTTCCCACTATACCTTTTAACCTTGTAAATCAGTATGATTCTGTACTTGTTACAAGAAGAACACTGAAATGTTAATGTGCATCTTTTGTGTACGCTCATGCATGGGCCTAGGGGCACATACAGGAAGGATTTCAATATTACTTTGTTCTTGTAGTACACTGTCTATATCTCCTGTTATATACAGTGGGCCTGTTTGCTTATTTTGTATTGCTGTGTTACAAAAGAGTCCCAAAAATAATGTTGTAATGGCTGGATCTATTAAATTGCAAATAAACCAACAATGGACAGTTTCAGATTAATGTTTCTCTAACACTCCCAGCTTGAATAAAATTCAAAGGGTTATTTTAGTTAGTAATAATTCTTAACAATTAAAAAACATTTAAAAGCTGTAGGTGTTAACTATCATATTATTATACAAATTAAGAACATTATTTATAACATTATACAACAATATTTTGCCATAATAACTATTGCTCTAACAGATTAAGGAGGACCAACAATGACACAAGCATGAATATATATAGAAACAGAGACATTTCTGATTATTTTTTAATCTATTTACTTTTGCTGATGTCATCTTTGGTTCCTCATGAACAATGTATGACGCTGTCCTGTCCTGCCATTGCACCAGTAGGTGGCGCCTCTCATCCCAATTGAGAAACTGTTGCCTAGCAACGAAACCTAAACTTTCTGTTCAGGCGTCGACATTAATTACCACACTCAGTTGACAAAAGGTGAGTTTTCACGTCTTTTTTACTTCCTTTATAGTTGCTGGCGCACTCTGTGACCGGCTTCATATCCATGTAGAGACGTGTTTGTGTAACAGGACCGGGAATAGCGTTAACAGACTGACAGTAGTCTTTCTTTTGACTAATAAGCTAATGCTAGCTAACATCTGTGCTACACTCACGTCCACCTCCGTGTCAGCTGAGCGTTGAGTTCACTGAAACTCTGCCGAGAAAAAGCATTACCCCCCCGCAGTTTGTGTGTCTGTGTTCTCCAGGACACGATGAGTGCAGGCCGGGCAACAGAAGGCGCAGGCTGCATCACCTGGTGGGGCTTCAGTCCTGCGCGCGACCTCCTGAGTATAGGTGAAAGCTTTAGTGCACGAGCACATTTACCTGAGTATTTTCATTTCATGTCATTTTATGTTTTTGTACTCTGCCAGGGAAGGATTGCACTTTGCACTAAACTACATTTATGTAAATGCCACAATTACTTTTCAAGCAATCAATCAAACTTTATTTATGAGACAGACCATGAAAAAAAGACAATTTGAAACGAATGCATGTGAGAAAATAAAAATGGCGAAGATTGAATGACCAGAAATAACCAAAAGCATGACTGACAACTACAAATAAAGATATTAAAAGACAAAGCAAGAAAACAAACACAGGTCACAGGACCGCAGGGGCCGAACTAGTACATACACCGTAAGCAATATGACATCTATGTATGTTATGATGATGCAAGACCATGTAATGCCTTCAAAACAAGTGAAAGATTTTTAAATAGCTATTCTAGCGGTAGGGTGTTTTGGAGAAAGTATTCTCACTCTCCTCTGTCTGCAGGCCCTGTGCGACATGAAGGGGAAGTTAATGTTCTACTGGTTGGCAATGCAGATCCCCGACATATCCTGAAGACCATTGCTGGTTTGAAGGATGACGACACCCTTCATGTGAGTGTCTTAAAATGATTTATGATCCTTGAGAGCAGATTGATATGATCTAAAGTGTTCTGCTAACATCTTTTCTGTGCTGCACTGCAGGTGTGGCTGGTTGAAAATAGCATGGAGGTGGTGGCAAGACAGATGCTGCTCCTCTATATAGCACTGATTCCCCAGGAAAGAATGGGACTTGATGGTGGGTTGTTAAGCTGACAACCTTATCAATGTTTATGAATAAAGTTAGATGAATCGCCATGTTTATTATTCTCAGAGAAGACAGAGGTTTTCCTGGAGGTTTTTGGGAATAGTGAGATCCGCAGTCAGACAGATGAGACGCTGAAACGTGCAGCATCACAGCTCTCACTGTGTGTTACCGACACACTGGAGTCCCCCCCACACCCCTGTCTGAACACATCTCTTCTCAAGGTACTATTATTTCTGTTAATGTTGGTTAAATCAGACGATAATGCCTGATCAGTCAAACCGAAACATGTTTTTTTTCAGTTTACAGAGAGTGCTGCCACAAATTCATTTCAATGTACTCTTTGAATAATTATTTAGTTCAAGGAGCGGGACGAGCTGGCCAGCATATTCAAGTCATGGATCAAGTCTTCATCATCTTCACCTGCGGGTTCTCTTCCTAGCTTAATGTCCAAAGCGTGGGATTATCGAGTGAGGCAGCACCTTGGGACACGCTACGACTCCAAGAGGGGCAGCTTTGACTGGGACCTCAAAATGAAGCTGCATGAAAAAGGGGTATTCGCAAATGTTGTGGACTTTCCTTTCTTTGTGGATTCTGTTTTGCTGCCTGCAATTGTTGAATCTGGAGACAACTCACTGTACTGATTCTGTATCTGCAGTGTGGTGTCATTCACAAACAACAATACGTCCGATGGAGGGAACGTGGTGTGGCGTTTGAAATGAGGGAAGGCGTCTACCAAATAGCCAATCCAAGCTTGCTCTCTTCAAAAGTGTTCCGTCAGGTACGTTTTCTGAGATGCTAAACAATGAATCCATACAATCATATCATGGAGGAATTTAACTGTGTGTTTGTGTGTGTGTGTGTGTGTGTGTGCGTGGATAGAAGGGGGGCAAAGTGGCAATGAGGGGCTACTGGGGGGACATAGTGTCCAGTCCTTACCTCTCCTTCGGCATTGAAACGGATGACAAGAGCCTGCTGAAGACACAAAACGGGCAACACATCAAGGTAAAGATTTTATGCCACTGCTTCCTGCCCATTTAAATCATCGTTGCTCTTTTGTTTGTGCATAAACTAACTCGCCGTCACACGTATAAACTAATCAGGGAGGAAATTAAGTTTAGGAAGTCAGTATTTTTACTGATGTTGACATTCAGGTAACGTTAAGTAGCTAGCGAGAAGACAAACATCATAACTACAGGAAAACACCCTGCATGAATTCAAGCATTTCAATGTGATTTAAAAAGTGCTCATGAAGCATACTATTGATGTTTTCCTTTTTCCTTCCTCAAATCCACAGACCTCCCAGGATATCTCCTTTGCAAATTTGCAGGAATTGTTCCACTCTGTGTCCAGTAGACGGGGCTGCCCCACTACTCCTCAGTCAGACACAGAGATCCAAAAGCTGTCCACGAAGATCGACCATAAATCCGTCACCAGTAACGGTAAATGGCTTCCTATTAGGAGCAGCAGGTGTATGATACCAGATGATTGGTAGTAGCTTGACGGTTAGAACAGATGCACATCAGAGGTGTGAACAGAGACTTCCCTTTCACACTTTTTACCTTCTCAGTGTATGGAACTGTAGATCACTTCCCACGCCTGTGAAGTCTGTTTAGATATCAGCACACGGAATAACTGCATGAAACTTTCTCACATCTTTTTTTTCAGAGCTGATGCATCTAAATCGAGTCTCTGTGAATTTCCTGCCCATAGATTCACTTAAAAAACTGCCAGAAAAGCAGAAATACTCCCTCCTCTTCAACGCCATCTACCTCTCTGCCAGGTGTCAGCTGTTTGATTTTCTTACAACAAATATAATGTAGCATCATTCAACATCAAGACATTTCAACTGGAGACGACTGATGTGATTGCTGACTGTGATTCATTTCCATCTTTCTGTTTCCTGCATAATGCTGTAAAGCTGCGTGAACCATTTGGGCCCAGGGATGAGACAGATTGCAGCACCAGACGCTGTGCTTGCCGTGGAGTTGGCCAAGTGCGTATTTTTTTTATTGTTACCATGGTAACAGCACAGTCACCAAGAATTCAGTTACTGCTATCTAAGTGCTTTTTTTTACAGTATTTACAATTTTGTGTTTGATTTTATCTGCTTGCAAAATATCCTATATGAGTTCACTGATTGACACTTCTGTCTACACAATTTGCATTCTCCATATGTTGCATTTGCATGTCAGGTACTTTTTGGACCTGAGCGCAGAGCAAGAAGCAGGCTTTGCAGAGAACGTTCTGAGTATCTCTCTGGAGGCTGGATTTGAACCATGTATGGAGGTGAAGAGCGATGGAGTTCATGCCATTTTCATACCACAGAAGAGTTAATGCAGAGGAGCTGTACGCTGCTTCCCCACTGTAACCACCTTTATCTGCACATGATGTAACACGATGACAGCGCAGACATTTTATAAGATCTAATGCAAACTGAATTGCTGTTTATTCATCATTAGGATATTTACCAGATATCTGTCGTCTGATCCTTGTTCATTTAAATGTCCATTATAATGATGATTTGTACTAGCTTTCTCAGTGTTTCAGTTCTCAAGAATGAGAATAAAATTTCATTTTCCATTTTTATTTTTTATGTGTATTGTGATAATTACAACTGCAAAGTGGATATATTACCGTAAATGCCACACAAAAATCTATCTTAAGTCATTTTGCTTTAGTGGTAAAAACACTGCAAATTTGCTGCAATATTATCCAGAAACCAGTCGTCGTCTTTCCTTTTGCCTCTTGAGATTGTCACTTCCAACGTCCTCCAACCTTCCCCTTACCTTGGCCTTTTTTGCTGCACAGAGACAAGAGACGATATTGTAGTTTATTATGAGCAGTCAGTCACACATACAGAGTGTGTGATTGTAGGGATTTGACTTGGTGTGTGTGCTTGTGCATGTGTGGGTGGGTGGATGTATGTGTGTATGCGTATGTATGTGTGTGTTTGTGTGAGTGTGTGTGTGTGCATAATGTGTGTGTGCGACTATGTGTGCTTCAAGTCCCTTAAGCCCTGTTTACAAGCTGTGAGTTTGTCACCGCCTGTGTATGTGTGACTGCTGTCCATCTGTGATGTGTTTGCATAGCAGAGGCAAAGTAGCTCTGCTTTCATTTTGGGGGTTGTTCTTTCATGGTGGAGCGAGACAAGCTGACAAACTCACAATTTCTGAGCATGTTGGATTCTGTTCAGGAGGACATTGATCTGAAAAAATAACCACACAAATCTTGAACTCTGACATCACAAATTAGCCATTTTTAGAATGTTGGTCATTCGGCCGAAATGGTTCACCTCATATTTCTGCTTCTTCATCTTCTCCGACAGGTCAAATTTTTCTGACTCCAGCTCGTAGATCCATTCCCACATCTCATTGGCTCTCGTTCTAAAACACAACAGACTGAGTGCACCTTCAGCATATACTGGGCCTAAATTATCTATATGGGGCTCAAATGTTTCCAAAATGTTAATGAAATATAGAAGCACACAAAATCTGACATTCCTTTAACATAAAGTTGTTTGGCAACAAGATGGAGATGAACGAGTTGGTAATGAATAATAGTCACTCATGCTGTGTACTTTGAGTTTTTAATTTGGCCCAATACCATCCACTAACATGGAGGGGGCAGGATTTGTGACCTATACTGCAAGAAGCCACCAGGGGGCGATTGACTCATGTATTACTGATTGTTACTTATTGCACCTTTAAACTCACCTCAAGCCATCTTCCCTCAGGTGCTCGATAGCGAGTGACTGTCGTCTCTCTGCCAGAGTTTTCTTCTTGATCTCCCTTGCGGTTTGCTTTTTGCCTCGCCTCTGCTCCACCTGCACCAATCAAACACATCTCAATCTCCAGCGGCACACCGACGAACCAGCCGACAAATGTTTTATTTCTGACCTTAGCCAAGAACCCTCCAAAGTGAGCCCCCATGTTGGAGAGCACTTTCTTCTTCTTGGCCTCATCCTCTGCCTTCTTCTTCGCCTCCTCATCCTCTTTTCTCTGTCTCTCCTCCTGTGGAAGTTATCTTCAGTTAATCACTGCAGATTGTAGTTGATTGTTTCCATGCAGAGACTCTACAACATGTTCAATGTTAATCATGAATCACCGCAATCCTCGTCTGTCTGTCTCGCTCTTTCTCAGCCCTGACACGCTGCTGCTCGGCTCTCTCTGCCCGGCGACTCTCCTAAAGCAGAAACATTTTCTTCTGTATTTTTGTCATCTACACACACACAATGAGCCTCACTGCGTAATTAAGTTTACTGGAATTAGATTAGATTAAGTGCATAAATACACTGTCTAAGCACTTTCCACAGATGCAATAAAATATATCCAAAAACAAATTGGTATATAAGTTTAACTTAAAGATAATGAATATAGTTTTAAATTTTTTTTTTTTTTACTTTGAATACACATTTAAGATATTTATCACTCCCATACATTGAAAATATACCAAAAAATGTATTGTTATTATGTTTTGACATTGGCAGAAATACACCTTTCGAAACTTATAAAACACGTCATATGCTAAAAGTCTAATACTTCATCTTGTCCTAATGATCTGCAGATAGGATGAAAAGGTTGTTACAATCCTGTCTTTGAGTCCGATCAGCTCCTCTTCTTCCTTCTTCCTCTGCTCAAAGTGGACATCGATCAGAGTCTGCAGCTCCAGGAGGTCTTTCTCCATCCGTTTCCTGTGGATGTCCTAGCAAACAACAAATCAACTTAACTTCTGAGGGTTGAATCTTTATTTCTGTCCAAGTCTAATTTTGGGGAACTTACATCAAAGTCGACCCTCTCCCCTTCAGGGATTTTAGGGGCAGCCAGCTGTGCGACCATTGACCTGTAGAAGGACATGAAGGCACATGTACATTATTGTGATTAATCATTTATTTATTTATTTCTGTGAAAACAAAAGATTTGAATGCATGTACGTACTTGTATTTCGGCCGTTCTTCTTCAACATGGACGCCAAAGAGAAAGCAAATCAATAACCACAAATCCTGCCAAGTTTTCCAGATTTAAAGTTCCCATTTCTTTTCAGATATCATTGCATATTGCTGACACAGCTGGATTCTAAAAAGAAATGTTGGGAAGGTCGACAACATCTCACCTCCTTCTCCCTGCTCCTCATCCTCTTCTGAGGAGGGAACGATTGACAGAGGGATCAATGCGACTGATTCAAGAGAAGACACGAAGAAGTTGCTCATATTTTCAAATGAATGTCCTTACCCCCTTGATGGCCTCTAAACAAGAAGGAATAGTAAGTTTACATCAGACGTGCTTTAAAACAGAAGCTGTTGAAGTGTTAGGACAGGCTGGACTCACCCGTGATCTTCTAGATCCAACATTGTAACACTGCAGAGAGAAAAACAAAGGAAACAAGCAACGCTGTGACAATATTGATCTTACTATTATTAAAAAAGAAGTTCTTGGACAAACTTAAATTTACATTTAAATAGATTTTGAATCATTCTTTCAGTGGGTCCCGAGGTTATAAAACTCTTTCATGTTCTGGACCCCCGTGTTGACTCCCAGTAAACTAGGGATAGGGACCTTTATACCCACCCCGGGAACCCCCGGACTAGTCCCCAAAATGCATGACATAGTGTGAGGCCGCAACACAGGCCAGAGCTTTTGTTCAAAGAATAAGATTAAGAGAAATGCCATGTGTAGCTAACGATCTAGGAATAGAAGAGGCCGAAGAGACTAGACTGGAGCACAGTCTGGTCATCCTGGATAAGGGAGAGGTATCATGTGGCCGATCCATTTCATTATCTTGATTTACTCAGAAGAATGTGGGATGGAGAGATTAAACTGGTCGGCTCGCTGCTATTAACAGCGGCCAACTCTTCTATTATCAGTTGATCTAGTCCTGTCGTGACTGACCAGCGAGGACTATCTCAGTGAGCAGGCAGAACTATTCTCCTGTGAGACAAGATGTAGGGAACGCTGTGTTATAGTCTGAATAGCTGCATGTTTTTCCTGATTTTTGATTGTTTAACATGGTAGATGAAAACACATGAGGTCGAGGCCCTCAGGTCCCTTCATCTCAGAGCATCTGATCTGAGTAAACATGGGCAGAAGACCCCCGGCAGAGGAGGGATGAGGAGAGGAATTCATCACGTCACTTCACCGTTTAATGTTTTGGGGGCCAATCTGCCTGACAGACAGTCAGCTGGGCACAGAGAGCTCAGGAGCACCAAGTATAGCTCTTAATGAAGGAGAATTCTTGTCTCCATATTTTTAATAATCTAATCTAATAATTTCTAATATCTACTGAGTGGAGGACGAGGCGGCCGCAATAACAAGCTGTCAACACAACACAGATGTATTCACACGTCGTGAAAGAGTTATTAACACTTCACACAAGGCAATGTGAATTCAGATTCCTGTTTCAGGCCCGCTGATGAATGAAAGTCTCGATATTTGATCTCCTCGTAGCTCCGTTGTATTTTAAATATCTGGCATCCTGAGCCATTTAAACCTCCACTATGCTAACTTTGTCTCTGTTGTTATTGGCTCATTCTCCCTGCAACAGCTGCCTGCTGCAAAAACAATGCAATGCAGAGTGATGTGATGACAGTGAACCAAAAAGATGTGCAGAGTTCGTAGTTCTCTGTCGGTTCAGCACCTCGTTATAAAATAGATTATAACACATTAGATCAAATTCTTCCTTTAAATTGATTTATAATAACATCATATAAAATGTTCACAAGCCTTAACAACACAATGTAATCACACCCAGAAGTATCAAAGTATAGATGTATGCTGATCTTTTTAAATTGGGCCTCATAATAATATTTCAAGCACCCTAATGGAAAGTCAAAACACTTACCAGCAGAGGAAAAGAGAGAGTGCTGTTCAATGGTGATGGAAGTAATGGGACACAAGGGGAGAGGAGCTTTATATAAGGGGCCCTGCGGCGTGACTAGGAGGTGACTCGGAATAAAAAAGCACTTGTGTGTATGTGCGGCATGAGTTGGAAAAGACAGTTGATGACTGCGTGTGGATTATTGGTGGCTTTCGGGGTCTGAGCGGCAGGATGGTGAGCGACGGGTTTGTCGCTGACCTCACAGCTGAAATAAGAGACAAGGAGACAGGTGGCGGCAGCTCAGACGAGAAGAGAGGCCGAACTGGACAACAAATCCATTGTCATGAGGACACAAAGATGGAAGGAGATCCTGCAGACCTTGATTGCTCTTGCACCTGTGGTTTGGTTGCATTTATCTTGTCTGACAATCACAGACGTAACATTCATATCATCTTTCTGTAGCTACGTAAACCACACTTGCTTTTCACACATATTCTTTTGAAAATGCAAATTTTTCTCTCCTGGAAAAAGGTCGAATTGCAAAAGCATTTCCATAAAGACGACGTCATTGACTGTGAGGGCCAGAACACAACCGGTGTGAGGAGAGAGACACAGCCTGCCTGGGGGGGTAACGTTATCTCTCATGATGGAACATCAGACCATCAGGTAAGAACAATAGTCAGAAAGAGATGATGATGTAGGTGCATAGCTGAAGTCAGAGAGTCATTTGCCTTGTAATTTATGTCCTAGAAAAGATCTGCTTCCCTTGTTGATGTGTCTGCTAGCTTCAGGTGAGTGACTGAAGAAATAGGTAACATGAGTAAACACACATATGGATGTTTATAATATCAAGTGTCTCCTTAGGGTGTTTGTCTTCACGTACTCAACGAGAGTATCATTTGGTGACGACGTCCAAAAACTGGACTGAAGCGCAGGTGCACTGCAGAGAGCTGTACGATGACCTCGCCACCATCGGGAGTCACAGCGACTCCCAAAGGCTGCTGCATATGACAGAAGCCAGCGGTGTGAAGTCAAACATCTGGATTGGTCTGAAGGAGACGGGGTCGGCGACCTGGCTGTGGTCCGTGGGAGAAACGGAGACGAGTGACGGATTAGTGGAATACACCAACTGGGCCAATTCACCCAGTTCCTCTCACCACTGTGGAGGCATGAGGGATGATGGGAAATGGATCGATAGACTCTGCAATACAGAACTTCCTTTTGTCTGTCAAAATGGTAAGTTCAGAGCTGGATTAATGTGTCAGCTACCTCTGATAGAGAATAGAAGTTGGATCAGTAAATTGTCTTTAATATGCCAGTTTGTGCATTAACCAGTAGCAACATGGTGCCTTTTTTTACTTCTCATCTCCTTGCATTTCAATGTTATCATCACTCCTTGAAACAGCAACAGGGCTGTCTGTTGTAATTCAAGAGATGAGCTGGAGGAAAGCACAAGACCACTGCCGTCTGAATAACAGTGACCTGGCCAGTGTGATGAGCCCGACTGAGAACCTGGCTTTACAGAACAGGATCACATCCAACAATCCACCACCAGTCCTGGTCTGGATCGGGTTGTTCAAGGACCAGTGGGAATGGTCGGACCAGAGTGGCAGCTCCTTCAGGGACTGGGAACCCTCTCAGCCAAACAACGATGGAGTGTGTTGTCTGTATGACTCCGTCAGGAAGAAGTGGTTTGACAGGGGTTGCTCCAGCTCGTATCCCTTCTACTGCTACGGTGGTGAGCATGTAACACACTTCCATCTCCTTCTACTCTGACCAGTATCTGTCCAGTATACCTTCACTTCCATGCAACAAGCCGGATGGAAACTTGACGGTGATCTTTTATTTCTGCTTCATTAACTTAAGAGAAGACAATCAGAAGGACGACGGTGAAAATAGAACTGCGGTCGGTCGTTGACATCAATGATTTTGCAGTGACTGAGGACATTTTGAAACGGGTAAGTTTCTAATAAGAATGAGGTGTTGTTGACAGTAAAATGTTACATGTAAATGCTACTTTAATTTGCTCTGATAGGAGAAGTTGATATGTTTTAACACTTATTTAAATCTAAATAAAGGTGGTGTGTCTGTGGTGAATTCTTTTTCTTGCTCCAACAGATCCGAAATAATTTTATTGGCATCTGGGTCCATTGGAGGGTCCAGCGAAACGGAAAGATTTTCTACAAAAAACAAAAGAAGGAACCCGTGGAAGCCTGTGAAAGCGACAAACTGACGCTGTCGCTACAAAATCCTTAATAAATCTGCAGTGCCAAACATGTTATAAGATGTCCTGAGCTTTTGTTCTGTGTGAGTGTCTGAGTTCCTGCAGAGTAGAAGAAGAAACACACCGGAGGCTCTTTTTCTTTAAGAATGACTTTATGTTGTTTAGTAATATTGCATTAAAAAGGCTGACAATAGCAGTATAATGAGACGAGCTCCACGGATGGATGTGGAGTGAAAAGAAACAAACCAGAATCAAAAGGTGACCAGAGGAATCTGCTTCACTTGTAATGCACCATCCGTCAGTCCAGAAGGCTTCAACACAAAATACCATTAACATCATCTGACCTGCCGTCCAGCCTCACATCGAATACCTTTCATGTTTAAAAAATATAACTTGCATTGTCATGGTGCTCATTTAATATCACAGTGATAAAGAAAATAAAAACAATACAAACTGATGTACAAGGACGTGAAGTTAGTCTGGTTGTGTTGTTAGTTTAAAATGCCGCTGACCACTGAAAGGAACTGGAACCGTCAATACTTTTGCTCACATGCAGGTTGAAATCATTTCAAAGTAAAAGGGTTTTAAGTTGGCACTGAACTGGGTGATGCCGACCTCCGGCACGCAGAGCACTACAATCATTTGTTGCTGTAGAAAGCAGATGAATACATTAAGGAGGAAAACAGGATTTTAGAATATCAGTGCCCAGTCACATGGAACCACCGCTAAGATTCGCCCTCAAACTTTCATCCGAGGATGCATCGGGGATAAAATGAGTGTTTGCTCATAACTTCAAATCTCTACAACACCTGAACATCAAGGGAGGACAGTAGCTACTGTGAAAGCCTCGACAATGGTCACAAGGGAACCACCTATGAGACTTTATGCAAAAGCTACTTCATGATCCCCTCGGCTGAGGGAAATATCTAACATGACATGAAAGTTTGAAACTTAAGGAAGCTCATGCACCCGGAAGCTTGTGTCACAGTCACAGCAGTGCCGAACTGAAATCCCCTCATCAGTCCTGCTGTCCTTCTGCCTGCTGATGCCCCGGGACTCTAGATATACAGCACAGATCATTTTACATTTCCCAGACAGATTCAAGCAAATACGAGCATGGAATATCAACAATAATCAACCTTGTGAAAACATACTGCGTTGGACTTTCTATGAATTCCTCCCTGCGACCGGCCCGTCACACAGCCGACATGTCGACTCGTCAAAGTCTAATTTTCGGCCATGAAAAGGGCCTATAAAGTGTTTTTTTTTTAAGAGAAAAATGTAAATGTTATAATTCATACTGGCAAACTATGTCACAACAAGAACTTTTAGTTTCAGGATTATATGTTTTTCCAATCAATTTGACTGATGAAACGAATACAACGAATGGAATAACAGGAAATCAATAAGCCTTATTGAATTTGGATCCTCCTGTTTGGTTTCCCCCTCAGCTCCTATACAAACACATATAAATACAGATGCATTGCAGTAATAGCATCACCCAACGTATGACAGTTTCACCAATGAGCTGTCTCTTGAATATCGTTATCCTGGTTAAAGCGTGGGAAGAATCCCAGGCTCTCCGCTGTCGGTGCACTAGCTGCACACTTTCCCTTCGGCATCCTCCCCCCCCCCTGTCAGCAACGGTCTACAGGTCTTTCTTGACCTCAGGTCGAGCCGTTCCTCTTTGGCTGGGCTCTCTTTGGTTGGGGCTCATCAACTGAATCAGGTCGTGCAGGGCTTTTCTGATCTGAGCACCGAACTTATGGGCATCCTGGAATGGAGAAACAGAATGAAGAATAATGGAAAGTGAGGGAATTTGCAAATGACAGATTTCTAAGTGACTTTAGAGGACATGAGACCTGAACTTACAGTGTCTGAACATGAATGTTTGCAGGAGATGTGGAAGTTAATCAGGTTTTCTCCCAAAATGTAGTAAGACACCCCGTAACCATCATCAGCCACCTGAAAGAGTTACAATGTTCATACTATGAATGAACCAAGAACACCAGAAGAGATGGCAGTTCCCTAAAAAACACCTTAGTTATATTTCCGAAAACAAATTGTGTAGTTACGTACTCAAAACCAGTAGACGTGCATAGTATAATATAACTAAAATGTATTTCACTGACCGGACCAAAGCCCCCTCCACAGGAGATGTACTCTGGGTGGTTAACCAGGTCAAACAGCTCCCCCTGCTGGACTGACGTCTGACTGGTGGACAGCCTCCAGGGCTCAGCCAGCACCTGAAATGGCCACAAGAAGTGTTGCATCAGTCGTCTGTACAACTCCAGAGAAAAATATTAACAATATATCTGATATGAACCTCTTTCAAGAAAGGAGACTCGACTCCGAGATATTTGGAAACCACGTAGAGGCAAAAGAGGTGTCGGTCGATTCCAGCTCCGGTCATCGCCATGCGGTATAGATGCTGGTGCTTTTCTGATGCGGAGCGGAACAGACCTCTGCACACATCTGCATGCTGGTGGAGGAAGCAGGCTTTTAGTTTGAGCGCACAATTTAAATAAACACTGATTCATGCGTGGAGACAGTGTCTGAGGTCTCACCTCTCCACCGTCCACGGCTCGTACGAAGGCACTGCTCTCATTGGTACAAGAGCGAACGGTCTCGGTCCTGCCCTCCCTGAACAGACGGGTCATGGAGGCTTCATACGTCAAGCAGAACCTCCTCCGATCCTGGAACGGAAGAACAAAGCACACATGCTAGAGATAACTGGGATAGATTTAAATACAAATATTCTTTGGCTCTGAACTCCAAATTATTGGATTTAAAATGTGGATGTAAAACCTCCTAAATTAAATCTGTAGGTCAGCGTCTCATTTCAGATCCAATGTGCTGGAGAACGGAGCCAAAACAACTAGTGTAGATGAAACTGTAGCACCAGTCTTACCCTGTAGTAGGCCAACTGAAGAGCCAACTGAATAAAGGCATCTGGACTGACTCGACACCTCTTGATATTTCCTTTGCCGAAGTCTCGGAAGGATAAAACGTGGAAGTCCACATCATCAGCCAGGGCTTGGGCCACGGCCAGAGACTTTGAAATCTGCTCCTCGCACTGAAACACATCCAGACTGTTCACACCCACAGGACTGAAATACATATAACCAGTAATCTAATTTTAAAAGAATAAAACACACTTTCATATAATATAGATAACAAGCAAGTTAAATAATTATGCCACAGTCATGTCTGCACACTAAATATAAAGCTAGAGCAGGAGGCCGAGAGCTCGGCTGGAGTCTCCTCACTGGGAGGTTGCCTAGCAACCACATATCTGCCGTTTTTACATGTTTGTGTGCTGATGAAACAAACGACATAACTTGTTAATCAGTTCAAATTCAGCTGCTGGTGGAAGGAAGATTTTTCCTTTTCCTTCAGCAGGGAGCTCAAAGAATCCCAACACACTATAGTGACGTCCAGGTCGGACCAGCGATTCACGACAGGATGAGTTAAAACTTGTAACTGCTTGCAATGAGCCCAGTCCACTTTGCACCGCTGCAACTAGACGAGACGGTATATTGTTTCCATAGCAACAACTCTCTCTCTGCATTTCTGACAGAAAAGAGAATCTAAAAAGCGTGTGCAGCCGTTGCGTAATATGACAAAGGTCATTTTGTGCGTGCATCCTGTTTGTGTAAAATGTGGAGCTTGAGTGACAGAGACACAGCTGTTCCTCAAACAAATTGATAAGTCGATCCTCTGTTGCCGTTGTAATTTTCACGTTGCTATGAGCTGTTAAAACAGGTGATGTGCCTTATGTTGTAAAACTGGTCGTTTAATAAACATTCTCTACAACAGCTTGGTCTCCTTGGTCTAATCTGACTTTAAGAATAACAGATGATAAGATCTTTGCTGACATTAGAAAATGTAATAATCTCATGACAACACAGACTTGGAATTGCTTGACTGGACAACTAACTTCTGGAGGGATTTCCCAGGTCAGCTTCTGTGGTCGTGGTAGTGACGAGTCCACGTCTCCTTTGCAGTGGCCCTCTTCGCTGTAACCGAGCTGGAAACTGTCAGTGGCGAGGACGTACTGACGACAAACAACAATTATAAATAACGAGCACTTTCTCTCCGCCAGATTAAAAAAAAAAGCGGGTGCTGTTCCTTCATGTGCCTTACCTCCCATAAGTGTGCTATCACTGGTGCATCAGCCCACGAGTGCTCAGCATTTATACCACTCTTACCATTCTTGAAGAAAACAACTGAGAAGGACTTGTCAAACCACCTGCATGACGACCGGGATAATGAGTGAAAGTGTCGGAGGAAAAGTTTCTATTTCACACCAAGAAAAACGAAACAGTCGGTTCAGTTAGCTGAGAGGATAATTACCTGTCGTAGCATTTCCCATGTAACAAGCACTTGGCATACTGGTCCAAACTAGCTGCTGCGTCATCTCCCATCATGCCCTGCTCCTCATCATCTAGGGTCACGAAGAAAGCGGCTTTCTCAATGCAGTCCAGTGAGCGTTTGTTGAGCCCGCTGCTGAAATACTCCGTCCTGGCTTTAGCCCACGGGATTCTGGGAAAAGATGAGATCACATTAAAGATGCAATATGCTATACAGCCCTTTTTATCTAAATCAGTGATGGCTTGTAACCCTGACCTTTCACCAGCTGTGAGGGCTCCGAGTTTTGCTTCTCCTTTGGAAGGAGGTGAAGGGTCATCGAGGATCCTCTGGATCTGGAACTCTATCTCCCTGGGCGACAGGAGTCTGCCCGCCTGGTAAACCCTGAGCCGAAAGTACCGTCCTCTGTGGTACACCGCGACGTAGTCACTGTCCTGCCAATGTTGCACTGTGTCTTCAAGCATAAGGAATACGGGCAGAAGGGTGAGAACCAAAAATGATTCTATTAATTCACCACTACAAATATACTTTACAGAAATGGTTCTATAGAACATGAGCAGCAAGCAGCCTCTCTACTCCGAGTTATCATTGAGGATTTGAGACGTGGTTTATTGAAACCAACAGCATTCTTGTCCTTTCTGCAAGTACGGTGCGGTTGAAACCTGATCTCATTGTCATAGCTGTCATCTTCAGGGCTAAATTTGATATATCATTATCGTTTGGGCTTGCAGCACTTAAACTTGAACTAGCAGCCGTCTCACATCGTATCTGAAAAAACTACAGTTGAGGAGACCCTGCATGAGCGTCAAAGCTGGAAACAGAAGACAATCGTTGAAGAGGGATGCTTCTGCAAAGTATGTGTGTTTGACCTTCATCTGCATCCATTACACAATGTTTAACGAGCAACAAAATTCACGCATTCCAAGAGATGTTTTCTAAACATCACAGGCACATCCTGTCCAACAGCTCCTGTTGCCAGAGTGAAAGGATGCATGCAGTCTGGAGTGTGAGGATAACGGCTGCGTAAACTGTATATACTTTACATATCATTTTAGAAATAAAAAGAAAAGCAGCCTGGTTATGGTCGGATCCGTGTGCTTACTTCTACTCTATGTTCTGACGGGGTCGTAGTCTCGGAATTAAGTTTCTGACAGCAGCGCATGTGAAATCCTGCCGTCTGTGACATGTTGTTGGTTTCACATTTGGATCTAAATCTGAGACCGGTCCAGTTTTATAAAATTATAAATACTACCTGTTAGTGTTCCGGGGATTCGACATGTGTCAAAGATCCTCTCAAACTGATAAGAACAGCAAGGAACTGCAGACCTCAACAACCACTGAGTAGGAAAAAAGAAGGATTGACCAGAGCGAAGGAAGGCAGAGAAGGAGAGGAAACACAAGAGATGTTATAGAAAATGGAGTGAAAAAGAAAAAGCGGGGACCAGGAAAGAGAAGGAAAAGATGAGGAAAACAAAATGTGTGGGCAGAAGAAAAAGCAGGCATTAGTTAGGGACAGATCCAGTCCAGCAGCCCAGACCAACCTGATCTGGGACCGGAAGGCAAGAGGAGACAGATGAGAGATGAGAGGACGGGCTGTACAGCAGACATATTATGACTCAGTGAATCACAGACGCAATGCTTCAGGCAACCACACACAGCCTTTCACACAATTTCCCATCCCACACTTGAACTCCAGAGGGCTCAAACACCTTCAGTATGCTTCGTCATATTTAAAGCCACAGTGCTCTAGAACCGCTAGCTTTGAAGAAGCTGATGGGGGCTTCTCATCAAGCCAGCAAACATCAGCACTGTGCATGACATCACTCAGGTCAATTTCTATGTTGCCAGTGTGTGTCTATGTGTGTGTACATCTCTTTACCGGTCTCCTCTCCAGGAGTGCGTGTGGTGTTGAACATCCTCTCACACTGAGCTGCACACAGAGGAATGACAGTGCCTGGTATACGACTCTGGGAGACGGAGAGGAGAAGACGAAGGCAAGGGCATGGGGAGAAGGATCGAGGAGGCCAGAAGGAGGAAACGCAGAGTCGAGCAAAGAGAGAAAAGGGAGGGTAAAATAAAAAAAAAAAGAGGGAGGCAAATAAAAAGAAATTAAGCAAGCGACAGAGAGGTTGAAAAGAGTACAAAAGGCAGGGATGAGAGATGAGCATGGTATGAGAACATGAGGGAAATGTCTTCACACATATGACAACTGAATAAATGAATGACACATCACTACTAATGGATGGATGCAGCTCAGTCAGAACACACACTGATGGTTCTGTATGTGTATGGCAGCTTACATATGATTTACAATGACGATATCATTTAGGTCAACAAGTCCTCTGTTGCCAAAGCAAAGAGATGAATAATGAACGTCTGTGTAACTCACAGGTTTGATCTCCTCTCTGTTGAGTTTGCGGCGGTATAGAAAGAATGCATGAATTGTGTTGCCTGCTCTGGCTGCCTGGATGGGTGTGGGTGTCACATACAGGAAGTCCTGAAAAGGAAATAGAAAAAGGACGAGGATAAACATGAGGAATATCAGGTTGTACCAAATCAGGACTGTGAGCGAAAGGTCATAGGTTTGAGTCCCTTCCTGGCCCTGATCATCTTAAACAAAGAGTCAATACAAAAAGATATTCATAGATTTTCATACCATGCCGTAGTAGTTACTGTTGACCATTATTGGGCTCCGCCCCCGTAGATAAACATACTCCTCCCACCAATCACTGACCTATGACACATAAAAAAAGGAAGCCAATGCTCACATCATGTGACATCACTTTCATATGCAGACGGAATAAATAATGCACAGACACTCACAAAGACATGCATTGTTAATGGAATTTTTAAATTCTCACATTTGAAGTAGCCACAGTTAAACACAGCGCTGTGGTCAACCACTTACATAGTTGGCAGCCCAGAGGGATTTGAGTTTGAGGTACCACTGCAGGCGGTTACCGAGGCTGCTCTCGAACTCCGCGGCCAGTTTGGTCATCTGTTCGTACTCTGTGTCGTCCATCAGCGGACGCACAGATTCCAAATACTATACAAGAAGGAGAAGAAACAGACATTAACAAGGGGAATGTAGTACATCTGAGATGGATAGGATGACTGAGAGAGAGTGAGCCATCTGTTCGAGGACCCCTTATCGGTGTGTTATTGTTTCCTTTCCTTCATATGGCATCTTACCCTTTTGACTGTGTCCTTGACGGCCGGCAAAGGCAGATTTGGCAATGAACCCTGGTAGCTGTAGAGCAGAGGCTTTCTGCCAGAAAAGATCCGCACCAGGGCCTAACGTACAGACACAAGCATACACTGTACTGGGCTGTGCTTGACAAATGCATGAGCCGATAAATATCGAAGAGGTGTGTAAGACAACACTGACCACCCAGACTTTGGTGGTGGTGGACATCTTGCCGTGCTGCTCGAACATCCAGCGGTGGTAGGAGAGCAACTGTTTGAGGCACAGGCGCATGGTGAAGATGAGCAGGAGCCATAGCATGGTGCTGAAGAGCACCGCCGACACCACCGTCTGGCACTGGGTGCTCATAGACTGGCTGAGAAGATGGATAAAGAGGAGGGGAGCAGGAGTGTAACAAAATCAAAACAAATATGTAACAGGATTAAAGAGAAAAGGTTTACGAAGGCCGGGAGAAGAGAAGCCACACAAGGGTTGACGGGAAGAAAAACAACTATTTATAACTCATTTACAAGAGATAGCGTTTACATAATGGTAATTTTCAAGCTTAGAAATGCCATGAATGTGTCCCAATCTTCTCTCTCCAGATCCCTGCTTTACGATGCTGTATATCCATTTAAAGTGAAGTGTGTTTTATATGCAGAGAGCAGTAGGAAGGATCGAGTTCACCTTAACCAGCTGAACATATCAAAACGTTGAAGAGCATCTGTGCAGCCCCACTTTGTGTTTAGGACGTAGATATGATAGAGTCATGAGATTGGTTACCTGACTGGCAGGTGCTCCTGTATCTTGGCTATGAGTCCCATCGAGGGGTCGGAGCGAGTGTACATAGTACCCAGGATGGCTATGACCACAAAGAGCCAGGAGGAAGGGCTGGCAGGATAGACCCCTGTGATCACACTGTTCTGTTTACGGGACAGAAGAGAGATTGATTGCCGAGTCTCAGAAATGAACCTTATTTACATAACAAAGACATTCACAGAAATGCTTTAGCAGCAACTTGTGTTTCTAACTGTAGGTTATAGACAGAAAGTCAGCAGCTGAACGGTTAGTCCTGCCTAGTCACAACCTCTGACTGTGTGAGCAGGAGAAGCAGGTGGAAATCGAACCAACATCTAAGAGTTAACCCTGTTCCAGAAGTGTTGAATAGACACATAAACGGTGCAGATATAACTGATACAACACAGGATCGTTAAGCAAAACACTTCAAATTAAGAATTATACACAACACGTAGGAGAGCAGATTAATCTGTTCTATCTGTGTAAGTGCTTCAATGATTTAGGTGAAAGCACTAGTAACTTATAAGGTCATTCTAACCGTTACTACTTTGATGGGTACAAAGTACAAATACCTTTACTGGGTAGGAGTTTAATAGCACTATTATGTTTTTTTTCCAGCACTCACTGCGATCAAAGACGTTTACAGGCTCAAACACGTTTACAGGCTCTGATAAGTTTATTGCTTGAACAGAAGCAGGGAAGCTACACACACAACACTACAGCCATAATAGAGACAGGCCGTCAGAGGAGAACACAAGGATGCTTCCTCGACATTATGCTATGCAGCAGATTTTAAGTGCAGACATGCAGAGAGGAGGTGAAGCAGGAGGAGGCCGGCCGTAAGCGTAGCTTTGATTATGACAGACGTTTTGAGACTGAGTCACAGGCTTAGTATAAGCAAACAAGACAGCCAGCTTGAATGTACCTTCAGTCTTATGATACGCTTCTTCCAAGTATGAAGACCAGAGCGGTAGATCTCAGTGAGGGCCTTGTGGGACAGCTGCAGATCAATGCCCTCCGGAGTGACAGTGAACTGGAAGGCCACTGCCTGGTGGGCCTCTGCCATGATTACTGTGCGTTGCCAGGAGAGACGGGGCAGAGGAACGGTTACAACAGCGTCAAAACTAAACACCTTAAACACAACAAGGCCGATCAGTCAACTGAGGTGAATTTCAAAACATCTCTTCAAAATATATATATTCTATAATATAACAATATTTAACAAGACTGCTCATATGTGTCAAGATGTGCTGCTGTGCTGTGGAGAAGGTCCTGCCTGGTCTTGGAATTTGGAAATAATACTTCTGACGAGACCTTGTATGTGACCTTTAGGTACTCGGGGAACATGGAACATCGCAACAGCTGCTTGTCATGACCCACTTAGTACTGAGACACTGAGAACTGCATGAAACCAAGAAAAATATACATAGAGGCCAATGTAAAGGGGCCAACTTTGGGCAACTTGTGCTTTGGGATTTAAATATGTGCAACAACGGCAGCAAGATTAATCAAAATAACAATATGGTGAAGAGCTATATCCAAATTGCAAGTTAATTTTTTTAAATTTATAGCAGTGTGATTTTCTTTTACATATTGTTCAGCTCTGTGTGCAAATGCACACGCACACAGCAAACTGTGCCATGAAACAACTCACTAATGGGTCATCAAACTGATGATTAATTACGAATACATGTGTGTGCATGGGCGTTTTTAGGACGCATATTATTTATGACTCCAGTCTGATGGAAAATGCTGACTGGAGGCTGATGTGACTGGGTATTTCTGTTTTAGTCAATTACTGCTTCTCTTCACAAAGGGAATTGATCATCCTCCACAAATAGGCTATGGATGATGCCCTGAGGTGTAGCTGCTCTGACATCGGACTACACCCCTGTGGAGGCAACGTCTGCTCTTCATGTGCGAGTGAAAATACACACATATTCCATCGGGTTCTTCTCCTAAAGTCAGATCAGGTTGGTAATATTGAACCTTTGTATACAGACTAATATCAGCTTTGGTCACCAGACACAAGCTCAGTCCAATACTGCACTCACACCAAAGAAGACACTTGCTGATCCTATTAGATTTCATGCGCAGAGTCCCATTGAATGGAGTAAATGTGTTCAAAGCTTAATTGGCATTGATAGTGTGGTAATCCTTAGCATCTCTGCAACTTTGGTTTACAATTCACTGCGGAGCTCATAACTTCATAGCGATGTTGCAGTGAACGACTGCCAGTCAAGGATAAAGCTAACCGTGATATTATGGTGATGGGGCTGCAGAGGATCATTTAATGAAGACATTAGGACAAAGATGAGGAACTGAGACAGCCCTGTATTTTAATTACTTGCTTGATGCAAGGACTAAACAAAAACTCTGCATTTTGTTCTTTTTTTCCCACCAGCACAGAGATGGAAAGCTGCCTGATGCAAAGCAGAGCAGATAAACACATGAGTTAGTGGGTTTAGAGGGCAAAGACAGGACAGAGGAAGGCTGGGCCTGTGTGTGTATGCTAGGTGAAATGTAAACACCACCGTCTGTGGTGTTTGAACTGTACTGGGTAACACTGAGAGACCTTCCTTTGTCAACCAGTGAAAATGGTTGTGCATAATATTAGTAACTTGTCTCGGTATAACTAAGTGAA
Organism: Macroramphosus scolopax; assembly: GCA_901007825.1. NCBI lineage: Eukaryota > Metazoa > Chordata > Actinopteri > Syngnathiformes > Centriscidae > Macroramphosus > Macroramphosus scolopax. The sequence continues at coordinate 57,855 of CAAKHC010018719.1, forward strand.
GTTCAACAGCACCACAAATTACAGCCTCTGAATGACAATGTAAATAAAACACCACTTTCCTGCAGGGCTGTTGTACTATACTACATTAGTTTGATGAAGGTGTGGCTAACGAAAGTCTGTGCCAAATTGTCCTTATGTGATCTCAAACATCAGGACACAGGTCATTGACATAGACAAAGACTTTTAATTTGAAATATCTCCAAAACGTTACAGTAATAGTACTTGATTCTTTACAGGTCACTAGTGTGCATACTGTAGAACAGAAATATAGAAGCAGTATAGTTTAAACAGGAAGTTGCATCGTGAATCGCTGTTGACTTCACTCGGAATAATTTCGCTTTAGCTTCTCAAGCAGCGCTCTGTGCCGTTTCAGACATTTACCGTAAAGGTAAGATACGGGGTGCACGTGAATCCAAGGGGCGGCTGATTTGACCACGGAAAAGCGAATTTCTGCTAGCTTGAACGCAGTCTAGTTCCAGTGGTGCTACAGTTTAACCACCTTCCTGATGTTTAAATGCAATTTCAATAGGCTACACAGCTTTGTATATGAAGAGTTGCATGCATATTGTCGAATCTGCGAGTGGTGAATAAAAGGGTAAATCAAGCTAACACATCTTTAATCGTCGCCAGTTAACATGGAAGCGAATTGAAGTGTAACTAGCCGAGCGCCCAGTCCATTATGTTGTTAGCTACGTAAACGACGTTCACGGGAAGATGAGACTATTTGCCTTTTCATCGCAAATCATAACATTAAATCAGAATCATATTGACATACCTGTTGTCGTTTACTGTGATCGAAATTTCGAGCAAAGAGAAGCAGGAACCGACTGTTAAGTTCTGACATCGACCAGGCGCCTGTTGTATACCGGTCGGACTGTCGGCCCTCCTCTGTACTACAGATGCTCTTCGCCTCTATGGATCGGATGCTGCGTTTACAGACTAACGGAAATCACGCCGTTATGCGTTGGTGAGGCGCGGAGACCCTTGTCAACAACTATCTGTAATTTTCCATTTTTATAATAAGAACCACAACGCTTTCATAGCTACTTACATAATATTTCAAGGGAAAAAAAACGTATTAATGTAGAAGCCGAGTACAAAAAAATACAACTTGTGCAGATACCGACAGTAAAACGATTAACAGCATTGTCTTTGCTGACGACCAGACTTCACGCAAAGTCCACACTAGTTATTTCCATCTCCACATCCAGCAGACCTTCTCGGTTCCGGTCGGTTCTCGTTGTGGGTTTTCAGTGCAAGTGCCCAGATGTGGTTGGACGCTCTGGAAATACTCCATCCAAGAATGGTTAGGTGCTGAAAAAGCTAATAAGTGGGCAAAGGCTCGTTCTTTGCCAAGTTACCAAGGTTTCATTTTGCCATTGTTATCTTACTTGAGAAGTAATGAAAGATCAGTTTAATAAGCTATTTCACTAACTTTCTAACTGTTGGTGCAAATTGACAAGAAAAGCCATATTAAATTACAAGACACCACTTTAACTCAGAAACATAATAGACACACACACATGAATTTAGGGTTTATTATTTTAACCATAACAATAAGGTGGATCTCTCTTTATTTTGACCATCAATTCAACCATAATTGTTCTTTTTATCACAGGCAATAGTTATAATAGTGCACTTTTTATATTTAAATTATGATACAGACATTTCTTTTTTTTTAAACACCTTATTCTACTGACCCTTATGGATGGAGAATAGTTTACAATCTTAGCCACAATTGGGTCAATGAAAGTGATGGTGATGAGAAAGATGGAACTGATGATGGTGAGCAATCATAAAGTGTGTACGGACAGTCAGGCAAACAACTTTGAACAGTTTCTCTTGTGCTGATGATGGCTACACAACATGTGAGGGCAGACAGACAGGTCAAGGGGACAAGACATAAAAGCAAGAGATGAAGTTAATTAGCAAGCATTTAATGTGTGTGAGAGAAATGTTGTGCCTGCTAGGGTTTGGTTGTGTTAATCCATTTAGTTTTTTTCTGGGTCAGTCACGCATCTCGACAGTACACCTGACAAAGGCTCCATATATAATAAATCAGCTCAAAATGCATCAAAGTTTTCAGCTCTACTGTTACTCAGCCATCATCCACTGGTCCCCCGCAATGAGCTAAGTGTGATAAAAAAGAAGTGAGATATAAAGAATGATCATAGGAGAAGTAAGATGAGAGCAACTTGTCTCGACTGCTATCAAAGATGTTCTTTTGAGTAGAAAGAAGCTCTCGGAAAGCTGTAATGAGAAAAATTATATGGAGCAGGTCTCTCGAAGTAGCTTTTGATGGCATCAATCTTCTTTGTAAACAAATACATGACACAAAAAAACGCATGGTCAAATAACCTAAATAAATAAATAAATAAATAAATAAATCCATAAATAAATAAATACATACATACATAAATAAATAAATAAATAAATAAATAAATATGTAAACCAAAAATAAATAAATAAATAGAACTGTAGCACTGTGTATCTCTCTGAAAACATTCTGCACTTTTGTTGCATATTGTGCTGTATGGAAGACTGGTGATGAACATCAACTAGTCTGATAAAGTACTGGAGTAATACTACATGACTGTATGAGTCGCTGCCTCTGCTTGCAGAACAGTGCCAACCTCAGTCATGGACGTGGGTGCAGTGATGGACTACTTGGCTTGTTTGTGAATACTGACGTGAGGTGCATGGGTTAGGAGAAGCTTTGCTTGCTTCGCATTTTGAAGTCCCGTTCAACAAGAATTTGACATCGCAAGCTTCGTAAGTCCGGTATGATGAAAACGTCTGTTGATGAAATTCCTTTCTTTCATTTTACTCTGAGTCAGTATGCGTATACTATGGCAATGGGAGTCAAGCTGGACAAGAAAGGTGGCGTCTGTCTGTTCCACAGGCCAGGGATGCTCCTCTCATTCAATGTGGGCACAAACAGCTGTGATGAGGTTCATGGAAATATTCACGCATAGTGGTAGTTTTCCATATAGTAGTGTTCATATTTCTGTTGAAATCAAAAAAATTGTTTTCTTCAGAGCAAATCTTAGATGCATTAGTTCATCTTGTCTCTGAGTAAAAAGAAAATAGAAAAGAATCAAGACTTTAAACAAATGCCTGCCAAGAAGTAACTGGGCGGCTTTCTATTTCCAGCACTGCAGAGTGTTCTCTGTCTTTACTGCAATCACCGAGCTACTGACATCTTGAAAAGAAATGTGTAAACCTAAATAAAAACTAAATAAAAAAATACTTTTTTTTCACATTCACTTATTTAGCTTACTTTGTTGGTTTTCTTTACCTCAGGAGAAGACGTTGCTTCTTCAGCTCGTCACCACTCTCTGAAGTGGTAGCAGGTTGCTAAGTCTTAGGGTTCATCTGCTGAAATATATAAGTATTTCTTTCAGTATGGACGAGTAATTGCTTGATAGTGATATGAGCGCACTGGTTAATTTTCAGGGTAATCTTGAGAACCATCACAAAACAGTTAATTGTTTTTGGTGTCAGATACTGTAGTACAATGATAAGGTAGATCAGCCTCTCTGATCATATCAGCATCCTTTAGCAGGCTGATTTGCTAACTGGCATGCACATTAGCGCTTCATAACTCCTAGTTTGATTTGTGAAGCTGTATCTATAATGAATACCAAAACGTCTCATTCACATTATTTTTTCGTTAAAGGGTGATTCCTCAACACCTCTTTCTCATTCATGAGTTGGAATCCTGGTAATCCGAAGGATCAAGACAATGTTGGAAAAAAAAAAGCATGATGGGGAAAAAAGGCTCAATCCTTGCTATGGTCAAGCAACTTCAATAACTTCAAGGAAGAATAGGAATGGCTCATGGCTTGCAGGTATACTTGGAGATGAAGTTATACTGTCTCCGTGTAGTTCAGGCATCCTGCTGCATGGTCTCATTTTCTATCCTATGGTTGAGATTGGGTTCCATTAGAGGACAGCAGTCGGGTTCTCTCTTTTGCTGAGCCTCTACGCTGAAGAACTCCCCCGCTGCCTCCTATGCCTCCGCCATCTGCTCGGTCGCTCCACTCACACCTGTCGCCCCCACCCTCGGAGCGCCTTGAATTTTGGCGGGTGGGGGTCCCATGGGGTCGGCCATTCTTCTCATCTGGGAAGGGATCAGGAACGGATGACAGGAAAGTGACTCTTATGTAGTCAGCTATAGACATTAATAGGGACTTGGGGGAGAGCATCACATTAGATATTGTCAGTTGTTCAGTCAAAAATAATTATGATATACAGTACATTATTTAAATAGGTGTCATTGTCAAAGGTGGCAATAACTGTCCCGCCGAAAGACGACGGGAGTGTATGACCTATCAAGGGCATTCTCATTAAAAAAATGTCTATAGCCTAAATGAAAGGATATGTAAGCAGATAGTTAAGATAGTTCATGCTTACACACCAGCCATTGCTTGAAATAAATCACAAACTGCTTGAATAAAAATAAATGTTCATTAAATCAAAAAGCTCAGCAGGCAAGGGATCACACATTTTGGGCTCGCTACTGAAAATATCACCATCATCTGATGTAAATCGCAACACAAAAGAAAAGAAGTGGGTCACGCTCTTCATTAGGCTTTCAAGATTACTTTCAAAACTGCGATTAATAGACAATTGATTCTTTTTTAAATAAGACTGCGTCTGGCTGAAGTTCAGTGCCTATGATTGGACTTTGGCACTTTCTGATGACATAATGTTCTAAACTTTAACAGAATTCTCGAGGTGCTCTCTGTGCTTCTCACCAGATAGGGCTTGCGCCATGGGTTGATCATGGGAGCTGAGAAGCTGGGCTTGAATCGTCTCCACAACTCGTCTGAACCTTCGGCTTGGACCTAGAGATTCATAAATGCACACACGTTAGATGGAGCATGTAATGTGAAAAAATAACAACCTCTTGCTGACCTTCACTTCTCAAGCTGTCTCCTTTGGTAGATGTTTTTAGTTTTTTTAATTTAAGCAGTTACAAGCAAAACTCAAACAGTAAAAAGACTTGCCTGATATGAGGGTGAACGTCACACTGTAGATTCCCGCCTCCCTCCTGCCCTCTCTCTCTGTCCTCTCCCTGTCCCGCTCTCTCTCGCCCTCGGAGAAAGCAATGTCCACCTGGAACTTGACGGGCTTCTGGAAGACGGAAGGGCCGCCGGAGGACTTGTATTCGGCCCGAAAGCTGGTCTGAGAGAGGACGCTGTGACTGAGTGATGGGATCTGTGTGGTGGGGAGAAAGAGAAGAAGCAGAGAGACCGACAGACTTACGAGGCGGGAGAGGTATGGGGACCGACGTGAGTATAGGGAGACAAAGGGTGAGGGTGAGGAGAGGAGAGAAAGAGTGAGCGATTGCTGAAAGTAAAGTGATCAGAGTGAGCAAGACTGAAATAAAGAGAAAACTGAAACAATGACAGAAATGAAGTGTATAAGACAGGAGAGTGAATGTGAATTCCCTACAGCGTTGCCATTGAGGGCCATGCTTTGTGCAACAAACCTGGTGAGAATTGAAACTTTGAGAGGCATGAAAGACACACAGCATCAGATACTCACAGACAGGAAAGCGTGGACAATATCAGCTTTGACAGAACTTAGAGGTTTGTCTCGTATCACCACAAAGATCTGCTCCTCTTTCTCCAGGCCGATGAAGTTCCCAAACCACGACTTCTTTGCCAGCCTGACAGGCGGGCAGAGAATGTAAGACAAACTAAATTTAAAAAGCTCATAAAGAAGAGAAACACAGATGATTGATTGATGTTAAAAGGAGCGATTCATCCGCACTAATCTATCTACAGAATTATTGTTTATGCATGAATGGCGACTTACTCTGGGCTGGACTCTGGTGTTAGACTGGACATGTCTTCTGATGTAGGAACTAAAAGAGACACGTTACTATTATTACATTTAACACAATATATTAGATCTTACATGAACTGTAAATGAGGAGGGTTTATTAATACTTATATAGCTACATATAAGAACTGAGGAGACTCAGTTGTTACCTTTGCAGATATTGTTGCACCTGTAAACAAGTTCAAACTCACCCTGCAGTTTACGACGATGAAATCGAGGTGAACCCAGCAGGTTGTTCTTAAAAGAATTGAGGCGAGTCCTCCAGTGGGCAGAACTGCTGGCCGCCATGCCGCTTCCCCCTCCTGGGCTAGAGGGCGGGGTCAATGAAAGTGAGCCCACTCCCCCCCCTCCCTCCGCCCGTGAAGAGGACGAGGACGAGGAAGAGGAGGGCGGGGTGGAGGAAGGGTGGTGAGGGTGGTGGACAGGGGTACCCAAGGGTGTGGGCAACGGAGAGCCCTGGGGGGTAACCTGCGGCACAGAGTGGGCAGAGTTTGGATAGAAGCTCTTAGTCACTGACTTTAGGACAGATGACGAAGGAAAGAAGAAACGGGGCATGGGTGAGAGGAGAGGAGAAGGGGAGGGTGAGCGTGAGGATGGGTTGTGCAGAGGCAAGGATTTGATGGGCTGTAGATGGGGGCGCTCGGTGGGTCCCTTGGTGGGCAGGGTCTGGGTCTTTGGATGGGGGGGAGCTTTGAGCTTGTCATGAGCCCGTGCTGAGCGAGGAGTAGTGGCGCTTCCCTGTTTGGGCTCCTTTGTGAGGGGGGTAGCAGTGGCAGAGGTGACATCTGATTTGCTGAAAGTAAAAATGGGGCTTTGATAGGACTGGGGAGGGGGTTTGTGGGGTGGGGAGTCGGAGAGATGGAAAACAAGAAAGAGAGGGGATGGAACATAGAGAAAGAAGGATGGAAATGAATATCATGCTTCATGACAGAAGAGTGCATCTTGTGAGTAGTGAAAGTGTCAAATGCAAATCTAAAACTGCTGAGACATGACAGCTTTTGTTCTGGAACATTCAGATCTTACAGTGACAGTTGTGGTGGTGACGGGGTCAAGTATGCAGTGACATAGGACAGTGGCACTGAAGAAGTTACTTAAATCGCTTACAGATATTTCTTTACTTCCATACTTATCGGTGGTTTTCAAACAAATTCAAATATGATCAAACTAGAAAAGAAAAACAATCCTGTAAAGCAAACGTAATCATGCAGTTTTAAAAGGTTCAATATTAGTTTTCAAAACTATTAAGAGTTAAATTAGTCCATGCATGATGTAGAAGAGAAGTGACATGAGGACAAATAGAAACTATGAAAATGCCACACAAACCTGTCGGGTGAGATTTACTATGGGGAGCTAGATTTGTAATAATGTTTAAAAATGATTAGAGGAGCTTGATAAATGGATGTTTCAGGTGGTTCAGGAGTGTGGTTCCATTTTTTTTTTAAAGCAGTTTAATGTAAGGGCGGGCAATATATTGGGCGTACAAAATTACATGTTAATGTTCAAAACCACAGTGTCATGTTGTAATCATTAAAACAAGCAAACAAATTAAACATAGATTTTCAAATATTATGCAAGACAGAGATAAATAATACAAATCCATATTAAAAGTATACATATTTCATAATTCACACATATATTGTACATAGCTGGTGCTTATAATCATAATAGCTTGAGAGGTATTATAGAGTTGGCCAACAGGCCCTTACCCTGGGGCTGCTGAGGGGGCTGGAGGAGAGACCAGTGGATGCTCCACTAACTGAGCGAGACCTGACAAAGAGACCGAAGATTAAAAGATCATCATAACCGATAGTATACTGAGTATAAGCAACAAGACCCCTGAAGACTGAATGTGCGCTCTAAATATTTTTGCAACAATTTAAGCAGTGTTAGCTAAGCCAGATATATTGTACCTCTGGCTGTGCGCAGCTGTATCCAGGGCTCTGCGAGGGGGGGTGGGAGACCCCTGTTCTGTAACACTGAGCACCTCCAGGCTCTTCCTCTCTGGGCGGCAGCGTCCATGGCGCGTCAGCATGGGAGAGTCGACACGCTTTCTAGGAGGGTCTGCTGAGGAACCCAAACGTTTATCACACACAGAATTTAAATCAATTTCAGTCTTCTAAGACATCTTGTAAAAATGTTCTTTTGGTTTTTGGCTATGATGATCACAGTAACCAAATCCTTGGTGAATTGCTATTAGTGCAAAATAGTTTATATCTTGCTAAAATACATATATATAAATAAATATCTGTGTAAGGCATCAGACTCACAGGCTGTGGTACAAATCCTACTCAGAAACTAGAAGCAGCTGCGTCCCTTGAGTAGATCCCTCCTGCCCTCTAAAGACTGACCTACGTCATTGCGCGGAGGCAAGTCCTCATCTTCATAGCTGGGGTAGCGCTCTTTTCTGTCCAGCAGTAGGTAATAAATCATCTTCTCCTGGTTTTCTCTGAGGAAAACAACAGGAAAGAAAGAAAATCAGTGGAGGAGGTGTTAATGTTTGTGGAGAAGAATGGAGGAAGGAAGCCATCCTAAAAGTCTACATAATAAGAATTAAACAGGTTGTGGTGATGGTAGTGATCTTACCATCTTACCATAGACGTCCAAGTGGCTTCTAACACAGCTCTTTCTTAGAGGGACAGAAGCTCAGGATTTATGGACACAAGCATAAATGTATTTCCTGTTTCAGCAGATGTTTACAGGAGAGTTCACTCTACCCTTCGATACTGATGACATATTTATCCAACACACTCCACTAATTCATTCATTTACTGGTATACACCGGATATATTTGTGACTTATGCATCCAAACTTCTTCTTAATCCTTCTCATACTTTGGTCTTTGCAAAAGCAGCACTTCCAGATTAAATCCACCATAACAAGTTGCAGAAAACACTATTTATAGCTCCAAAGAGTGTCTCATTTGAAGTATTTTATGGTGATACATCTTTTTTTACTTCCACTGCACCCTTCCACCGTGTTTTCTGAAAATATCCCTGGGAGTTTTTGTGTAATTGTGCTGACAGACAAACAAACAAGCCACCAATGCGGGTGAAAATAGAGGCTCCTTAGTGGACAAAAGCACCCACATAATGCAGTCGAATATAACTACATCCTGAAATACACTATAGAGTCAACACATAAATAAGAGTGATAATAATAAGAACTGGGTAAGGCGTAGTGTATGGCTATGTAAGGCTGTTGCACTGCATTGTGTTGTACAAGAGTTTTTGTTATTCCGGTCACTCAGTGTACAATCGCGCACGCAGAAACACATTCATCATGTTAAGAGTTGAAAAAATGCTTACTCTTCACATTGCAAATCACGTGTGAGCTTGACTCGGTCTCTGAAACAGCCCAGTGAGTGCATGCTCTCCAACACATCTGGGTCCAGCTCAGTCAGGGACAAGATTCGGCTCACACACACTCTCCTTGGGGGAGGTTGCTCGGGACATGGCTCATTACGACCCCCCCTGGGAGACAAACACACACACACGACATGCACAGACACACACATGAGTGACATGAATATAATGTGTGTGATTGGATATGATGTAACATCACTTCAAATCAGTTTTCCATTCAACAGTGGAGAATGGCGAGTGAACGTGTACTCACAGATACCAGGCATGTTTCTGAATGGTCTCGAGCTGGAAGAGGTGACAGAACAGATTGGACCATTAGTTTCTACAGTCTGTTAACAGCCTGAATGGACACAAAGCTGCGCTGTGAAAAGACTTCAACCCATATCGATTTTTTCACATGCGCATAAAAAAACTCAGCTTAGAAAATTGTGTATTAATATCATTATTGATTATATAAGTTGATTTGGAGAATACAAAAATGAAACACATGCAGTACTACAGTTTGGACAATTTAATACTGATTATGGAAGCCAACATCCAATATGCAGAATATTTATCAGTTATGACAGTGTGTATGTGTGTGGTATGTGTGTTGTGTGTGTGATCATGGCATAATGAGGTCCTGGAGACACATACTGTTGCAAGAACCACCACAGACCACAGATTGAGTACTTTTTATAAGTCTGTCTGTCTGTGAACAGATGTCTTTTTATCGCGATGGTGTCAAAAGCATGTGGGATGCATCAAGAAAAACCTTACAGCTGTGTAGTCGTGACCAAAAAAATAATGTTGAGTTTTAAAAAGGGTGTGGTCTGAGCAAGGGTGCCAGGAAATACGTGGAACCCATCCTGGTGCACGTTCATTTAAGTCATCGTAATAATGAAATTAATGACTGCTGAGTACTCGTGGGTCACAACGTCAACATGTTGAAGGGCATTGCGCCTGTGATGATTCCATCATGAGATGGTTTCAACAATTCAAACTAGTCATGGAAGAGATGGGTGTACAGCACAATCCCGTACCGTGAGCCTCTTCTCAGGGTTGACCTCTATCATGCCCTTAAGCAGGGACTGGCAGTCTGGGGGGATGAAGTGTGGCATGTGGAACACCCCACTCTTCACTTTCTCCAGGAGCTGGCGTAAATTGTCATGGTCAAATGGCAGGGCACCCTGGAGGAGGAAGAGGGAAAGAGGAGAAAGAAAGGGAAAAGAGATGTTGCCAATGTTAGACAAATATAAATATATAAGGACAGCAAACATATTTGAGGGAATCCCCGAAGGGATCGCTTTAAATTCTTTAAGCCTAAAAAAAAAGATAAGCCTTACCACCAGGAGGGCGAACAGGATGACCCCACAGCTCCACACATCTGCTCTCCGCCCATCATATTTCTCCCCCTGACAAAGACAGAATCCCATAAATTCATTCATTACCAAGATAATTGTACCTGATTTAAGGCTTATCCAAGAGACTGAATGCTTTCAGAAGAACTGTCCATCAAACACATTTCAGAACTGCAATTAACAATTATTCTTATTATCGAGTGCCTTGCAGATTACGTTTTTTTCGATCGATGTAATTAAATGTCAAGTTTCCAAACCCCAAAGACATTTTACGAACTATAATGTAATAGAAGGAAAAGTGGAAAACTTTTACACTTGAGTACCTGAAACCAATGATTGTTTGGTATTTCTAATTAAAACATGGCATTAATTGACTATCAAAATAGTTGCTGATTAAATTTCCACTGATTGACTGATCAATTAATCTAATAGAAGCAATAGATGATGTATTTTTCTTTGATTCATTAAACTATATAAAATAAGCACCAAAAGAATAATTTACTCAAATGATTCTTAAATTCCTTTTATCACCCAACATTTAAGCGAGAGCTAGGAACTTACCCGTATGACTTCAGGGCAAGCGTAATGTGGTGATCTGAAATGAAACAGTTGTTTTACAAGCAGCATTGCTGTGGAGGTGATTTTGGAAAAATAGGTAGTAATATTAGTGAGTGTAATATATAAAAATATAATACATCTATCACTATTGGGGAATGAAGAATATACAATGGATGATTTTTAAGTCATTTTTTAACCCTCCTGTTGTCTTCGAGGTCAAAATGACCCGCCACTGTGTTAAAAACCCCTATACACAGAATATGAGGACAACAGGAGGGTTAAGCAAATTCATGAACACACACATCCAAACAGAGCAGTACTCACCCACAGCTGGTCTCTAACAGACTGTCTCCCACCTGCAGGGATGCCATGCCAAAGTCAGCGATACGGATGTTGTTCTTCTCATCCAGAAGCAGGTTCTCAGGCTTCAGGTCTCTGTGACTGCATCAATACAACAGAAAACACTTTAGTGATAGTATAGTGACATGTCCATTTAATTTTGAGTGCATGGGTTTACGCAAGTAAACTGTATGATGTACTTTCAAAAAACAGTGCTGGACGGCGACAAGAATCTGTGAATAAACACTTGAGAAAATGTTCCTTTGAACTAAAACAAGAGAATCCAACAATTTCCTAATACTGTTGGATTTGAATGAACTATTAGGATAGTATTTATGGTAAAATGTGACATTAGCAAACTTGTTATGTTAACATTTAAAATCAGCTAGCGAGCCCAAAAGATGTCTCACAAACATATCTGGTGCACTCATTACTTTTGGTTACAGTGACTAGTTTATAAGATAGTATAATGTTTTATTACTTATGTAACTTAACAAAAATGGAAGTGAAAAGAGCTCTTGCACATATTTCTGGGTTAGAGACGACAACGACAGCAACTGCCCTCAAAACCAATCCTTCTATATTCAATCGAAGGTATGTCAATAGACCGAATTTGAATGATGCTTGCTGCCACGCTGCCACATTAGACCCTCCTGAGCTAATATTTTACACTGTCCAGTGGCATCCCATCATGCTACACAATGACCCAGACCCTGGAGTGAATGAACCGCTGCTCTTTTTAAGAACTAACCAGATGGAGTGACTGTGGCAGAAATCCAAAGCAGAGATGATCTGCCTGAAAAATTTCCTGGCTTCTTTCGGAGTCAGACGGCCTTTCTTTACCAGGTAGTCAAAGAGCTCGCCTCCTGACACATGCTCCAACACCAGGTATCTGCAGACATACAGGGACAAAAGTGTCATTCAAACCTCCATCTCTGACAGATAATAGGGGAAAATAGGAATGAAGTGAGAAAAACTACATAGAAAAATAAACAGATATCTTAAAATGGTATAGTTGCTGATTTTCAATTGGTTCGAGAACCATACTATTTATACATTTTAATTGATTGTCTGCGTTCATTGTCATTCCGCCAACCTGCCTTTCTAGTAGCTGTATTATAACAGTGCTAAGGCACGTTAAAGATAAAAACAGAATAATTGCTGTAGAGCAAGAAAAAGAGGAGACTTTTAGTAGTAATTCTATGTCAATCTCACACCAAAGTTAGCACACAGACTGGAATGAACCGAGTTACGAAGCTCCGTGAAATGCAGCGGGAACTCACAGATATTTGTTATTCTCGTAAACATCATGCAGCTTCAGCACATGCGGATGCTCAATCAGTTTCAGAATGGCAATCTCCCTCTCAACCTGGTCAGAGGGATATAAAGTAGACAAACAGAGCGTGTCACTGACCAAGCAAATCAACTGAGGATAACGTTTATTAACCCTTGCAGAAGTTAAACATAAAGAATATGGGTCAATTTTGTGTACAACAGAATACGAATGGCTATATATAGAGTCATCGTCACTGGGGGTGAGTAAGAACTTCAGCAGCGTCATACTGTACCTTCATCAAGACTGACTCAGACAGCTTCTCTCTGTTGACTATTTTGATCGCTACCTTCTGACCCGTAATACAGTGGATTCCGAGCTTGACCAGTCCTGAGACAGACAGAAAGATGTGGAGAGAAATAGAGACCGACAACATCATGAAAAGGCAAGACACATCATACACTGCATTTAAGTTTATATACACTTGAGTTTTGATATCAATTTATAGTGAAAACAGTTTCATCTACTCACCCGTCTGTCCCTTTCCCAGTGTTTTTTCCAGTCGATAGGGCCCAACATATTGAGCGGACTGACTTAAAGACAGTTCCTTATTCATACTGCTCTTGCTGGAGGCTAATACACTACAACTACTACTGCAGTGTGATTATTGCAATTACTGTGATACTATACAGCTCCTCCAGATGTTGTTGTGGGATACAAGATTCAGAGGGTTTACCCTTTAATTCACTGCTACTCTGAAGTTACTGGGTGCACCTGTAAAAAAGCCTAACATCTGGATGATAAATAACATTCTTCATTTAAACCTGATTAATAAGCATGGCTAAGCTTGTTTGCCTTTTTTTGTTTTAGACCACGGTAAACATGTAACGTTATAACACTAATACTTAACAGATCACCTTCACATACGTGTCAAAAAATAGCTGAGAAGCTGAGATGACAAATAATAAATTTCTAGTTTATTTGTATGTGTAAAATACCGAACCCCAAAGGTAAACAAGTTGCCAAGCTAATGAGATATATTTCTGTACATTAACAATTTAGCTTATTTCTGTAACTGACGTTAGCATCTTGTCACATATTTGACGTGAAATATGACTGTTAATCAGAATATGAATCCACATTATACAGCCTTAAAACCAGCAGGGTTTCCCAAGTCTGAAGCAATCATTTGTAAAACGTCAAATGTGAATGTTAGCTCTGATAAATTAAATAAATGTAGTCTCCCTGTCCGGCCTATTTAACAGGTGCAACAACATGCTATTTTAGCCTCGCCGCCGCTCTCCCGCACAGCAGCGAGGCTAGCTTTAGCTTCACCGCCTTGACCAACGGCCGTCGCGCTTGCGGCGCCTGTCAAAAACACGGACACCTCCTGAAGTTTTCAGGCATCGAGAAACGGTAAGATTTGTCCGACTGTCGCCGCATTCTCACAATATTTCGACATACTCCTCGCAAAACAACCATTTTAACGTAGCGTTGTCCTCCCCCTCCCCGCCTATCCCCGTCTCTACATCCCTGCAAGTAGCGGATCACAGCATCTTCTCCTCTCTCCTTTGGCGTGTCCTCCTCCCTCACCGGATGATACACAGGTGAAAAAAGAACAGATATATCCGCAGATAAACCCGCACTAATATCGACTGTCCTATTCCCCTCGTCACTCCTGATTATAGTACATGCAGGGCAACGGGCCCTCTGTATTACACTCCCTTCGGTTTTCTTGCCGTAAATCGATATTTTCTCTCTCCTCTTCCTTCCTTCGTCTCGCTCGCATCAGCATCAGCATCCGGGTCCCACTCCCTCTCCTCTTCTCTCCTCTCTCCTCTCTCCTCTTTCCTGTCTCCTCTCTCCTCCCCGCCCTCCTCCTGCTGATTATCTTTCGCTTATCTCTGCATTCACCTCAACACGGGACACTTTCTATCCCTCTGCCTGCTGCGATGAAAGTCATTTGTAAACATCACCGGAGGCAGCGGATGAGAGCATGTTAGTTTTGGGATGCTCGGACGGTTTGCACGGCTCTGGCCTTTCGGATACACCGGGCACCCATAGGTGCTACTTTGTTTACAATTTTATTTTAGATTATATTAGTGTGAAATCTGAGATGTAGCACTTTGTGTGTGTACCACAAAAACAAAAATGGAAACATACCTTATACTACATATAGGCTATTATATAACCCCATATATATATATATATATATATATATATATATATATTATAACATGGTTATCCTCTCCCAATTTTAAGCTAAATAATAAATACATAATGTCTCTATTCTATATTCTATTTCAAATTGAAGTATATCTTAGAATTCTATTTCAATGTGTCTTTTTAATAAAACCTTTTGTTTTCATGTACATCTTGCCGTAATGCATCTTTTATATAAAGCACTATGAATTGATTTGTTATGAAAGGTTCTATACCAATAAACCTGACTCCCCTTGCATTAATGTAAATATCTTTACATGTAGGTTACTTCACTTCAGTATTATCAACTACATTTTAGGAGAAAGACAATATTATTCCATAGCTACTCCACTGCCAAAGGTTATAGTTACTTTTCATGGTAAGATTTTGCAAACAATGTATGCAATAAAACTATATACTATGATTCATTGTTATTAAACTACTATATTAGCTCCATCTTGACTAGCTGCAACATCGACATGTTTGTACAATGCATCCATAGTCATTATACAATACAATATAAGTACATATAACACTCTGAAATTTGCTAAGTTAACAATTAGAATTTTACTTTTGATATTTTTAGAAATATGTTTTGATAGTTCTCTCTTTTGGAATTTCAGAATTTTAGTTGATTGAATATTTTAAATTTTATAAATTATATTCTTATAATTTATTTGATGGTGTTTTGTCATATATATAAAATCTTAATCTTCAAAGAGACTAGGAATAGCTGTCAGATAACAGTATTTGTATTTTTCAAAATAGCAGCTACAGTGTTTGACAAAGCTTTAGTTAAGTTCTTAGTCAGTTTATTTTCTATTTAAGTATGGGTATATTTTTGTTTGGCTTAGGGACACGTTTTTGGCATTATTTTATTTTAAAACTGGGCTGCTGTCCAAAATAACCCCAAACTGTCCAAATGAATAGTTATATCTGAAATGCCATAAAGAGCAGTGGACCAATAGACATTTAAAACTTACTAAAAGAATAATATCTTTATTCACGAGTCCTTAAAGAAAGGTTGCCCATCACACCTCCTCATCTGGAGAGGAAATATGTTGAGTGCTGTTTCAAACGAATCACATAGACATGTCAGTAGTATAAAAAGCCTAAGTAGGACATTTGAATGTATCATCTGTAAAGTGAAAAATCTCTAAATCTCAATTTGAAATGTTCGGTGTGGGTGGATAATTCCCCAAAGCTCATCTTCATCCGTGCCAAGCTGGTTGATTTGCATGCAGCCAGAAGGATTTGTCTCCAGCCGCGGAGTTGAAATAGAACAGAAATGATACTCATCCAACTGTTTCTTGGTTGCTCCAATGGGATAGACATGTTTTTTGAGATCAGAAGGCTATGTCACACCTCGCTAAAAGGAACGGAAAACATATCAAATAAATCTACTTTTAATATAGATATATTTTTAAAACCTTGCTTTGTTAAAATATGTGAAATAAAAGAATGAGGGCAACAAGGGAGGACAAGTCTGTGGAGCACAACTGAGGGAAGAAAAGTGGGACAAAACTTCACATTCTGCAGTTGTATAGTCTTTAAGACAGAAATAAGTTTGTGTTATCCATAAATTTGACACTAAATACAGTTTTTTTTTGTCAGGATTGAATATCTGTCAACTAACTACATTGAATTTAATCTGGTGTTTTATGAGCTTGATCCCAAAACTCTGAATGCACTCAGACATATCCTGTAACATCATGTAACATCCAGCCTGTGTGTAAATCTCTTCCACATATCTGTGTTAAAAATAAATAACTGTGCATGCTTTAACTCTTCCAGGTTTCTCCATTCTCATATTTGGACATTCCCACAATACCCACAACCAGAGCTCAGACAAAACCATTAGAACACCCGGTGCAGGTTAATGTGAGGATTAAGCAGGGATAGACTTTTCTTATTGTACAATTTGTGTTTTTATGCTTAAAAAAGAGTTTACGGTGCATCAATAATTAGTCCATAAGGAAATTATAATATTTGCATCATTTCAAATGGACAAAAGTACACAGTATCATCGCCCCCTCTGGTACGATGAGCCAGGGATGCTGGGAAGGTGAAAGACCCATAAAAGCTGCTGCGATTAAAAAACAAATCATGGTAAAAGTTACAAGACTACATCGGCAGAGTAACTGACGAACTATATGATTGCAAACCTAAACATGGATTTAAAAATGAGAAGAGATCCATTTGACCAAAGTATGGATGAAGGTCTGGACACAGATTCCATCATGCAATTGTATGAGTGAGTTGTCTAATGTTGTCAGCAGAGGAAGTCAAACATCGGCCGCTGCCATTAGTGAATATCATCTTATTTGCGGCCAACAAGGTAGATGTCAGAACTGATGTTTGGCCAATGAGTCGGTGTGTCCCTGGAAAAAGCCAATCAACACATCAGAAGTGTAAGAGTGAAGCAGCCTTCTTCTTCTTCTTCTTCTTCTTCTTTTGCGTCTTATGGCAGTTGGCACTCAAAGGTGTTGTTTTACCGCCCTCTGTTGGTTGATGATATCATCACAGTACCAACTATATACTGTATGTGCTCCCATTTACAACATAGGCTGTTCTGTAACACCCATGTCCGAATTGCTCAATGAAGCTGACACAGTACATAGTGTTAGTCTTAGTTTACTGTAAGTATTGTTTGTGCATTCCATTTGTGGAGGGCAAAAGAAAGAAACAGAAAATAGAAACAGAAACTGAAAATGACCTTTTTCACATAGCAAAATCGAACGTCGCTGGTACAACAGCTTATATGCACAAAGGTGTAATTTCTATATTACTGATAAGCGTCTTGGTATTCTTGTGATGTAAAGGCAAACATTTCACTTGAGCTGAACAGTGGCTTTTGTCTGAATATTGATGACAACACTTGCTTTTGTTCTATTTTCACAGGCATTTCTGTGAACTTACATTTCATTACAATGGATTGCCTAATGTATCACGACTCCTCAGACAGGGTTCTTATACAGGCTTGGAAGGCGTCTATCAGATCTTTACAGCTCTCTGCTCCCTTCTCTCTGACACTGAAACACAAAGACAAATTTACGGTCTACACACTTATCCGATTACTACACATGGATCAGAGTTATTATAGAAGGTATAATATAAATGGACCAATATGTACTAAACAAACATGTGAATAGTTGTATCACCCGACAGATGAACTGAAATAAGCCTCAAAGGGCATCAGGGAGTACATCCTGATACTGCTTTCATCTGCATTTAGTGATGCAGAAGAACACGAGTGAATAAACTGTACTGTTGCTACACGGACCCTCATCACTGCAGCACGTGGACATACAAAAAATGTCTGACACTTCATATATGCACGTAACATGAACCAGAAGCCTAGACTGTGCCTGTCCTCTGCTATAGGTCATACATGTTGGGAGCTATTTTAAACCTCAGGTCTATGAATGCTTTCCAGGTCCTGTACATTACCATGTACAGAGAAGATTTAGAGAGTGTTCTCCATTTACTCCACTAAGATGTAATGATCTCCACATAGGTGCTAGTTAACTGAACACACCTGACATGTTAATATGAATACATTGGATTTCTTGCATAGAATTCAACAAGTGAGGATAGAGAAGGGTCAGAGGGATGTAAAGTATTCAGAAGGAATTCAAAAGAATCATCCTCGAGGTCTCAAAGTTAAACACTCTGTATGAGCTCTATGACACTGGCTGGAGTGAAGTGAATGATGATTCAAACTCACCATTTGTCCACATCGTCTTTGATGACCTGGCACGGTGCCTGCGCTGCTTCGTCAGAGTCTGGCATTTTGACAGAAGCGCTTGAGTGTGTGGAGGTGTGCTACTACACGTGTCGCAGTCAAGTGGTTACAGATATGAAGGGGAAGACTCAGTCGGGGAGGGCGGTGGGCAGAGAAGAAGGGAGGTGACGTGACATTGAGAGGGTATAAACGGCTCAAAAGGGGGAGAATTCAAGGAACCTGATAGAAATTAATCCTATGCGAGAGATTAGTTGTAATCCAGTTTGATTTAAATTTTCGACTTAAATTGACTGCAATATGGTCAAATGGGTGCTTTCTTCCTTCGTTTCTATTTTCTCTGATATTCTGTTCTTATTATCTACATCCATATATATCATTTAAGGATTCTTAAATTTCTTTTATTCATGCCTCTGGTTTTATTGTCTTCCTAATGAATATGCAGCTAGCTGACCTTTTCAGTCAACCATTATGCATTACAAAGACATCATAATGCATCTAAAATACTCACAACAGGGGGGCTGGCAGGGGGTGCTTTTACCTCAGAAGAGAATGGAGATCCTAATTTTACTTCACAGTGTTTTGTTGGCTTAAGACGGTGAGCTAGGAGTTGTAGCATTTCTTTAACCCACACAATGTTGAATTAGCATTGATTGTGAACTTACATGGGACTCAGATTCAGAAAATGTGGCTTTTTAAGATAAAAGATAGATGTAGGCAGCATTAATATGGTTGATCCATACCAAAAAAAGTTTCTTATTTTGGGAATGCAACTCAGGCTGGCCTGATTGAGTCGTTACCTCCTCAGCACACATTTGAGAAACACACTGTGTTTGAACTGTGGATGTTTACAACACATCTCATCAATGAACCTCTGCTGAGCACATCCTAATTGTAACGTGTTTGCATGAAGTATTAGAAGAGTTCACTTGAGTGTCCTCTTGACAAAAAGTGTAAAGCATTTGATAAAAGTACCAAAAATGTGCCTTCCCGACACTCTTCCCACAATGGCAATGGAAATTCTGGATGCACTAGGAGTATATCAATATTTGTCATTAGAAAATAATTAACTATTGTGGGCGAAACTTACTGATATGTATTTTTGCACTATTTAATAAACTTAAAAGAGGAAATGCATGCAATACCCAGGCTGCTTGTTACATAAATTGTGGGCTACATTATATAGGCACCAGGTCTAAAAGTGATTTAGTATTACTAATACTGTAGTTACAGTATTTAACCACCAGAGGACACCAAACGCTCATATACCCAACACAATACAGGGTTCTTTTCTCCCCTGTAAGCAAAAGCATCACATTTAAACCACACTAAAACACTAACCAGATTAGATAGCTGTATTGATTATTCTTTCAGGTGGTGTCTGTGTGATGGGAGATGGTGGCAGTTTGGCAACCGAACAAGGAAATATGTGCAAAAGAGCAAAAGCATCTCTGCCTTCCTCTCCCTGTGATCAGTTAGTCGTCCTCCTTAAATGGCCATAAAATCCAGTGTGCCATCTGCTGGCGTACAAATCGAGTGCATGTGAAGCCTGGCAGACAGGTTAGTCCAAATATTAAAAATAGCTGTGTTGAAACAGTTTGAGATCTTGTAAGAATATGAGACTGAAAACAACCTCCCCATGTTGACATGCCACTGGTTAGAGTTAAACTGCATCCGAATGAATAAATCAAGCATCCAGGAAATAAAATACATAGGTTTCTCTGGCAGGGTACAATTTGAATGTATATATTTATATATATAAATACTGCTTTCGTATGGCCTATAAATCTAATCATAGATGCCATATTTTTACCAAAATGTGTCTATGCCAATCGCACCATTCAGAAAATAAACATCTGACTATTTATGTTCTTGTAAAAATTAAGTACATAGAAAAAAAAGCATCATTAGCCTAACAATGAGACGAAAATGTGGAAAAGCATGCAGAGCTGGTTGGCAGACTGAGGGCCGGGGAATGGAGGTCACCGCAGACACTGAGTGAGTCTCAGCGGTGAGAGAGAGGCAGAGAGAGAGGACGGACTGCCGCCTTCAAAAATGGCGTCTCCGGAGGAAAATTAGTAAAGATATATAAAAACGCGGCCTGCTCTCCTTATATTTCATCGCTCGTTTTGTTTCTTTCGAATGCTCTGGCCGTATTTGTCCCAGCGTCGACAAACTCGTTATTCAATGACAGAAGGACGAAGTAACATAGGAAGCTAGCAGTCGGGGGAAATAAAAGCAGCCCTGTTTGATTTTTGTGCGTCGTTACTGACAGCTAGCATCTGCTGCTAGCTCATAGCCCTGCGCCGGAGGGGGCTGGGATTGATTTGCATGATAAGAAAAAAACAATTCAAATCGGGGATTTCTTTGCTTGCCTATGGGGAATGATTGTTACCAACGTGGCCTGTCGTTTGCAATATTTTCTTGTGCTAGCGGCGTAGCTAAAACTAGCTCAAAGAAAGGGGAGGAGAGAGGAAGAAAAGGGACGCATTCAAATCAAATGTTTATCGGCAATTCGCCCATCACCGGCCAAATCCGCGACGTCTTCATCATGACCGTGACTGATTTTGGAGTAAATCTACATTTGTGGAAATGATACACGTGAAAGGCGAACGAAAAGGAGAAAGACTGGCTTTTTTTGGAGGTGGTTGGATTATAACCCCGTAGACCCCCCTCTTTTTCATCCAGCTTTCTCCTCCTCCCCTCCATTTCTCTTTCAATATGCTGTTTTCCACTCCTGAGGACTTGCTTATGAAACCGGGGAAAATAGCCTGAAACCGTGGACGGGAAAAGCGGGATTCTTTCCGTAATCTGATGTGCGATTTTGTCGTTGCTTTCGTTCCCATCGCACACATTGTATCCCACATAAATGGATAGAAATTACCCGGGAACAGGATTTGGTGATTTGGGCGCTGGAGCAGGATGGAGTTACGAGAGATCGGCAAAAGCAAGGTATGCATTGGATTCAGACAATGTGCATGCATCACTGGTACTCTGCAGGGCACGATGTGACCCATGTAAACAAATTGTCGCCATTGCCTTCATATAATGCCACGCCGTGCCATTATGTGTGGTGCATTGTCATCCAAACAGTTGCATAGTAATAACATTATAAACAGCAATGGAGCAGTGTGCGTGTCGTGGGGGTGGGCGGGGTAGAGAAAGGAAAGGTGGGGGATATGAATTGAATGTGATTGACAGACGTGGGTTTTAGGTGGACCTGGCGGGGTGGAGGTGGGGGTATGTCTCCGTAGGAATAATTGTTCCCTGTGTGCAGGCCTGGACACACAGACCCTGATGGTTCCAGTTATAGGATGATACAAACTGAGTGCAGACGCAGCAAACCCCTCACAGAAACCCCTGACAGACATCAACAAGAAGCACTGATACATTAGGATGCATTTCGTCCAACATTTAATTGCTACATCGTGCATGGAAGAGGGGGTCTTTTAGTCGTGTTGTTGGCATGAAAAAAAAATCCACATTTCTGATGTATCCTGCACAAACGTGATATAGATAATCAGTAGTGGTTTATGGATGGTTTATGTTCATTTGCATAATGGAATTGGGCCACATTCCCAATTCATCGAAATTTTAATTTTCCTTTTGGCTTCAATAAACACAAGGACAGGGTGACTCCATGGGAGGATGATAATGATGATGAAAATAGCCTGGACTGTGCAGGATAGCTGAATTTTACCTTCATGTTAGCCTGCAAGCTAACGTTAGCGTTGTAGTGCACGGAAGTCAATTGAGGCCTATGCACGAAACCATCAATGCTTTATATTAAGCTACAAATATTTAGGATAGTTTAACCTAAAGTCAGCTTCCTGTCTGTACGTTGCTCAAAAGCATATATGTTGCGATAGTAAGTGCTAAATGGCCAAACTAACGTCACAATTGCTAATGTTTGCATGCAGCTTAGCATGCATTTGTGTCGACCTGCACCATCCAGCTGTTAGCTACATCAACATAATCAATGGTAGCTGATGAATTAATCATCTGTCTTTTATATTAATTAAGCAAATGCTATGTAACTATTGACACTGATCTCAACATGGATCACCAATGTTTTATTTCCACGAAAAGCACCGACACCTCACTTAAGGCCTAGTGTCTGCATTTCTTCCTTCGCTGCTGTGCGTCGCTTCGAGGCAATGCTACCAGCAGCACAAAGCTAGCATGTAATCTGGCCGGCCAGCCACGCATTTCAGCTGTCTTTTGTAAAGCAAAGTTCTGCAACCAGCTCTTCTCCATCCTTCACGTATGAGCGTATTTGTTTTTTTGATTTTTAAATAATGTTACGTTTTGGAGGCATTGCTATTATTGTAAATGAGCTATGCTGGCATGATCATTTAAACAGCTGGTTTGGCAAATTTGCATCCACTGTAATACTTAAATACACTAAAGTTTGTAATTCTGTCACTATTTTTGAATAATATTGGTAGGATGGATTCCTCTTCCACCTTACATACATTGTATGATTTAGACATGTCTGAGAGTGTTGAGTTACTTAAAGATAAAATTGATTAACATCTTTGAGTTAACATCTAATGTGAAGGATTGCAATTTAAAAATAAAATAAAATGGCACACTGGATTTTGTTCATTATAAGCATTATAACCACCATAACCTAGGCTGTCCTCTGTCAGGGGTCCCGTTTTAGTGACAGATGATGTTTATGTACATTTACTCTGAAACTAATGACACTTCACAATCACTTGCTCCCCTTTTTATTCCCCAGTCTTGTGTATGGGAGTTCCAGATCATCCCACCCTGAGTCTGAGCTCCTTCACCGCCAAGCCTACGCCACCCCACACCCTCTGCAGGGCTATGCCACCAATCACCACCCAGGGAGCTCTGGCCAAGGCGGGGCTTGGGGAGCAGCTGGACGGACTTTGGGTGAGATAAATGTCATACCTTCCATGTCACCACCATAAGGGGCCCCAGGAATGAATTATATGTGTGTCCATGTAGGCCCTGGTAGAGTGTTGTCACTGAAATATGTGCACCGCATGAGTCAATTTAGTGGAAGCCCTAGATATTAAAGCCTAATCTCAGAGAAAATCCTGTAGTCATAGAATATATTTTCATATATTTGCACCATATAGGTTCAATTAAAACTACCGATGTCCTGATCTAATTCTTTGTATGTGTAACACCATATATACGGATGAACAAAATTTCAATCAAACTAAAAATCCAATCATTATATATATTTTCCTATGTGTGTAAGACGTATGAACGTCCAATTTGATTTAAATTAAATTGCTTTTTCTTTTCTCGTACTTCATAAAAATCTGCTCTGTAAATGAGTTAGTATGTGTTCTCCTCTGAGGAATTGAAAAACAGAAAACAAAAGGGAGAAATATTTAAAGACTTTGAACATCAACTCACTTTAGATTTTTTCTGGAAGTCTCCATGTCTAATTTACAAACATGAACACGTGTCTTGTCCTTCACCTTAGCTTGTTGATTGAGCCGCAAAACAAACACTCACTGGAAATGAGTTAATTTCAGTTTGAAGGTTAGATAGCTAATTAGCGATCTAGTCTTCTAAAAGCATAGTTTGCATGGTGTGCTAGTTTCACTCCCACATTTATACGAAGAGACGGTGGCGGTTACAGGGGCAACATGAGCATCGGAGGTTAGCTAGCGACCAACGGTTAAAGAATCATCTCGGGTCAAGCAGCCTCCCATCTTTCACCTCTTATTTCCCTCCCATCACAGTTCCAATGCCTCTGTCGCTGCGTGATGGATGAGTACCCCTTTCCCTGAGCATGATTATGCCTGTGCTTCTCCTCCCTGTGCCCATGGGGCTTGTGGGTAGTGGAGTGTCTCGGCTGCAAAGGCTTCATCTCCATCTCATAGTTGCAAAGTGTAGTGTAGCTTCAGCTTTACTTCTGTTCCGTGACATAACTGTAATACTTGAAAACTGGCAGCCTACATGCTAGTGTCAATAAAACAAGCCCCTCAAGCCGCCTAAGACAAGAAAGCATTTTGGATTCATCTCCAAAGACCCCATATACAAAGCTAAACTAATACAAGTGCTTTTACAAAACATGTTGACATTGCATTTGACTAACGAGGGAAAATGTGATTTTGATTTTCATATACATCTGTGAGGCCATTAATAATTGCATTGTTGTCCAATTAATACATGTTCATGTGTCTGCCCTTCTTTCCCAAAGGTCTGTCAGGGCTCTTTGACACTGGCCTTCACCACGCCAGCCCCTCTGCTCCTGATGCTTCTGTCATGAATCTGATCTCAGCCCTGGAGTCTCGGGGTCCCCAGGCTCCACCCTCTGCCTCCTCCCTTCTCTCCCAGTTCCGCACGCCATCCTGGCAGACAGGTGGGGCTGTGTTACATCTTCCCTCATGTGTTGACATTCAAACAGGCCCCACTGTCAATATGACATTTAAAGAACCTCCCAATGCTTAGCTCATTATCATTCTGCTGGCATTGTTTTGCTGCTTGTGTTGATGGTCTTACTCTCTAATATAAAAAGCAGGAGGAGGGCCTAATAACTAATAATAACTTTATTGTTTTAATGAAATGGATAACTTAATGTATACTGAATAATTTGTCATTTGTCTTTCTTTTTCCAAACAGCGATGCATACGCCTGCTCCTCCAGAATTATTCATCTCTGGAGCCCTTCCTGGCTCTGGATCTTTCCCCTCCTCCTCTGCTCTGTCAGCCTATCAGCACCCAGCATCCTTTTCGAGTCGCTCTTTCCCTGCTGGCTCCCTGTCCCTCCAGGACACGCCCACGTTTAGCCCCACATCGAATGGCCTGCTGTCCCCGCATGACCCCCTACTACACATCAAGGCTCCTTCCCAGTCAAGTCTGGGTTTTGATAGACTCCTGTCCTCGCAGGGTGCTGCAGCTGCCTATCGGGGCAGCCAAGATCCCACTGGTGCCACATCAGCACAGGCTTCTTCTGCCAGGCACCTGCAGTCCCACCAGTTCAACTTGCTGTCATCCCAGCTCCAGGACCAGTCCTCCCAGCTGTACAATGCCTCTGTCTTCTCCTCAGCTCAGCCTCAGTCCCAGTCCAATTCTGTGCAAGAACGGGCTGTGCCCCGGCAGGACAGTGTCATCAAGCACTACCAGCGGCCCACACCAGCCCAGTCGCAGCTCTCGTCCTCTGCTGCCCACTCCCTCCAGCACTACCTCAGCTGTGGAGGGGCGGGGTACCAACAGATTGCCAGCCACCACAGACATACTGGACTCTCCTGCAGCCCACTGGGTGACCAGAGCCCCTCATCTGACCATAAGGCCTCCTCTCGGGCTGAGCAATATCGGCCAATCATCCAGCCTCCGTATTCTTCATCATCCTCCTCCTCCTCTTCTTCAGCTGGGAAAGGTACCAAAAGCAGCTCCAGCAGCGGCTACTCCTCTGCTAGTTCGGCATCATCCTCAAGAACTCCCCACACACCCCCCTCTGCTTCTTCTACCTCCTCATCATCCTCCTCTTCTTCTGCCACCTCTGGGGCTCATCCTTCCAACTCAATCCCCACCTCCAGCTCCAGCGCAGCTCCTTCCAGGCAGCAGCCAACCCCTCAGACAGCTCCACCTCCCCCGGCCCCTCAGCAGCAACAGCCCCCTCCCACCTCCACCTCAACCCCACAGTCACTCCCCAAATCCTGCCTCTCGGGCTATGGTTCTCCTGTCCCCCCTGTGAAAACACCCACTTCTGCTCTTACTGGTCAGACTCCACCCCAGCAGCAGACCCAGTCATACTCCCCAAATCAGCCCCCTCCTTCCCACCTGTCTCAATCCTACGGAGGCTTCAGTTCCCCACAAGCCCAGGACCTGAGCTCAGGTACTGGTGGAAAAGGCTATGGGAGTTTAGGAGGGCGAAGTCAGTCATACTCCACTGATATGTATGGAGCTGACTCTGCTTATGGATCACTTCCATCCTCACTGGGTGGAGCTGGAAGCCCATCACTAGGCTACGGAGCCCCAGGTCATTCCCCTGCTCTTTTAAGGTCAAGTGGTTCATCAGGTAGTGGAGCGTCTGGGGGAGGAAGCAGCAGTGGTACAGCAAGTGGCAACTCTGGGTCAGGAGGAGGAGGAGGAAATAGTATGACCAGTGAGAGAGGTGGAGGAGGTAGTGGAGGTGGGTCTTATCATATTCCAGACTCTAGCCCCTCCCCATCTGGCAACTCTGGCATTATCCGTCCAGGGTTGCACTCTCCAGTGCCGGCTTGTCCCACACAGTCTCCAGGAGGTGCTGGATCTAACAAATACATTTCCTCTGTCCTCTCCCCCACCTTCCTCGCCTCCCCGCAGGGGTATTCTGACACCAGAGGCCCTAGCTCCCAACCTCAATCCTATCATTCCACCTCCTCCAAAACAAAGGCTGACACTTCAATGCTCGGAGTGTCCTCTCAAAGATCCCAAGAGGAAGTAGATGATGACGATGAGTTCTTGATCCAGCACCTGCTGCAGGCCCAAGCAAGTCCTGCACCCCAGGCTGCTCATCACCATTCACAGCAACAGACATCCCAACAAACACAGCCTCAGTCCCAGTCAGCACCTCCAACCACGGATGCAGGTAAAGGGCTGAGCTATGACATGGGAAAGTCCCCTGAGGAAAGGTATCACCCACAGAGTGTCATTCGCACCCACAGTGCCACATCCTCTAGTGGAGTAGGTAATGCGGGATCTGGAGGACCTATCCCGGGGCTGGATAACCAGCTGGAGATGTCACTGAAGAAACAACAACAGCAGCAGCAGCAGCAGCAACAACAACAGCAGCAACAGCAACAACAACAACAACAACAACAACATCATCATCAACAGCAGCAAAGGAACGAGAGGCCAGTTGGAAGCAGCAGGAGCGGTGGAGGAAGAGGCAGTGCTGAACAAGTGCACTCCCACCTTCATCACCATGACAACTTGGGCTCAGTAGTCCACTATGGGCGGGGTGACCCATACACACAGCACTCTCTTGCTCCCCAACACTCCTCACATAGTCAACATGTGTCTTCCCACTCGCAGATACCACCCCACACCCAAATGGAGCTACAGAAGAAGGAGCATGCAGAAATCCCTTATCCACGGAAAACGCCAGAACTCCAGCAACAGCATTCCCAGTCTCAATCCGCGGCATCCCTCATGGACTCCCCCACTGATCAGTCCCACCAGCCACCACACCTGCTCCAGTCAGTGCTGTCCCATACAACCCGCAACAAACTGGAGCCTCATCAACAGCACCATAAGATGGACTCTCACCAACAACATCAACACCACAAAATAGACTCTCATCGGCAACACCAACAGCATCATAAAATGGACTCTCACCAATCACATCAGCAACACCCAAAAATGGACTCCCACTCTCAGCATCAACAGCACCATAAAATGGACTCTCATCCCCAACAGCAGCAGCACACCATCAGCCAACAACAAGCTGTAATGGAAGGTGGTGGGCGACTTGGCTCAAGTAAACATCAGACTCAGTCTCAGTCCCAAACGACCCAGCTCCAGCTCCAACTCCAGTCCCAGGCTTTAGAGGTGGCAGCTGCTCATTACAACCATGGGCCCCCTTCACATCAGCATGAACAGAGCCAAGTTAAACAAAGCTCAGTGGTGTCTTCGCTGGACATGCTGGAGCGCTCTCTTTCTCAGACCTCTAGCACAGACGTAGCTGTTGCAGAGGATAGACGTGGTGGAGCTGGAAGTGGGGGGAGGAGTGGAGGTAGCAGCGATCGCCACAGACAGCAAGAGCAGCAGCAGAGGCAGCATCCGTCTCACCACCACCCACAGCAACACTCTGCCGCTGAACTCCACTCTTTTCTCTCCGAGCCTGAAATGGGCTTGTCCAGCTCTTCTCACATGCACCATCTTTCCCAGCACCACACACAGCAGCAGCAACACCAACAAACCCATTCTCACCATCCTCACACCCAACCCCCACACTCACACCACATACCCCCTCCTTCTGCGTCTGCCCACTCACAACCTCCCCCTGATCCTCAGCAGCCACTCTCCTCCCAGCTCACCTCTCAGCAGAGTCAGCTGGACCAACAGCGCTCAGAGCAGCACCAGTTTGACACAGTCAGCCCGGTGGAGAAAGCTGACCAGAATCAACAAAGTAACCGCTTTGTACCCCTCACGTCCATCTGCTTTCCCGACTCCCTCCTTCAGGACGAGGACCGCTCCTTTTTCCCAGGAATGGAAGACATGTTTTGTGCAGATGACTACAAGTCAAGCTGTGGTGGTGGTGCAGGACCAGGGCAGGAGGAGATGAATGAAAGCCACACTGGGCAAGAGGGAATGGATTCCATGAAAGCTGGACAGAGCGGGGGTGGAACAGGTGGAGCTAGTGGAACTAGCTATGATATGATGGGTCACCACGGTGGCGATCAGGGTTATGAACCGTACTGTCATGGCCTGGAAGAACCCAGTAATAATACCATGACTCTTGACCTAGACTCACTGAAAACCCATGAGCTGCCTTCCACTGTCAACACTGAACAGCTTGGTTTGATTCAGTCCCAGGGCCCAGCTATGGGTATGGGCTCCAATAATGCTGTCTCTAACAACTCCGGAGCTAAACTGTCCTCTGGGCCTGGAGGACCGAGCACAGGAACGGGGTCTGGAGGCCTCCAGTCTCCCATTTTCTGTTCATCTCGTCCCAAGAAGCTCCTCAAGTCTAGTTCTTTCCACCTATTAAAGGAGCGACGAGACCCCAACACACTTCCGAAGAAAAGTTACGCTCAAGAGTACGAGTTTGAAGATGATGAGGATAAAGCTGACCAGCCAGCTGACATCCGATTGAACAGCCGGAGGCTCCCAGACCTTCTGCCAGACTTGGTATCCAGCTGCAGAAAGGGAGGAGGAAGTGGGTCTCTCAGCCCTTTAATGGGCGACATTGACTTCTACCACTCCTCTGGCTACTCATCTATGGGTGCACACCCTCTTTTGCCTCAGGAAGGCCCTAAGAAGAGGGGCCGAAAACCCTCTAGGCCCAAAAGAGAGGGTCCCCCTAGGCCAAGAGGCCGGCCTCGTATCCGCCCTATGCCCGAGCCCTACACACCACGAGGGATGATGGGAGAGATGGCTGGAACAACAGTCGGAAGTGCAGCGGGATTCAGTGTGGAGGGGCGTGGTAGGGGTAGGGGTCGTGGGAGCCGAGGTAGAGGAGGGAGGAGAGAGGATATGTACATGGAAATGAGCGGGAAGGAGCAGGAGCAGATGCAACAGCATCACCTCAATCAACAGCAGCTCCATCACCAGCCCCAACAACATGAGCCTATTCCACCTCTGAAGGTCAGTGGCATTGTAGAAAAGACTTTGTAATTATTTCAGTTTAAATTGGTTGCTATGGCTACTAATTGCAATGGTAATGCACCTGCTAATTAACCTGTTCTTGCTTTTGTGTCTCTGTTTCTTGCTCCCTCACTCTTCTTATTTTCATTTTTAGACTTAAGGTTAAATTGGGTCACTTGTCTAAACTAAACACTAATTATAATTCCATTATTTCCCATTTGTTTCTTAATTTTTGTTATGTATTTCTGTACCTTCAGGAAAATTAATACTTTTTGATTTTTCTTTATTTTGTTGTAGATTAAGTTGCCAATTCCCCTGTCCTCCTCGGATGCCTTGCTGAGGACAGACTCTCTGTCAGGCACAGACCCTGCTTTGTCAGACGGCTCAGTAGGCTCAGCTCCCTCACTTGGTTTAAGCCCTGGACCTTGCAGCACTGAAAGCACCAGGACTCAGGACAAAAACAAGCAGAAAAGCCAGATGATGAATGAAGGAGTGGATGATGAGGGATTGGAGGAAAGGGTATGAGCTAGAGGATTATATTGCTCGCTTATTACTTTATATCCATGGAGTTCACTGTTTTGTTGTTATAATTCAGTTGAGTAAAATGTTCCTCTCGTTTCTGTTGCCTCCAGGGCGATGAAAAGGACTCCGAGTCCAAGGCTGGCTTTGTCGCTTCATTCTTGGACTTCCTCAAGACGGGGAAGAGACCTCCAGGCTTGGATATCTCCCCAGGAATGGAACATGACAATGGTGAAACCTCACCATGTAAATCTGGGGGACTGCGCCCGCTTTCCCCTGCGCCCCCTCCTCCACCCCCACCACCTCAGTTTGGGGATGGTGAAGGGAACGGGGGTCTTGCTCTGGGCAACTGCCCGAGCCCTAAGCGCTTAGAAGATGAGCTGAAGAGGAACTTGGAGACACTGCCTTCATTTTCATCTGATGAGGAGGACTCAGTTGGAAAGAACCAGGACCTCCAGAAGAGCATCTCCTCAGCCATTTCTGCTCTGTATGACACTCCTCAGTTAACCTCGAACCAGCCTCCTCTATCTCCACCTCCTCCCCAGCCTCAACCTACGCACGCCCCTCTTACACCCACACTGCAGCCGCCGACACTTAGCCCTCAGCCCCCCATGCACACACCCCATGACCAACCCATGTCAAATGAACCTGACATCCTCCAACCAGAGGAAGGAGACATGGAGGAGAACAAGGAGGAGGATAACGAGGAGGAGAGGAGCACTGGAGGCGATGGAGAGAGTGATATGACAGAGGAGAGAGAACCACAGCTGGAAACCCTCTGTGCCCCTAAACTTGAAGGTAAGACGTTCTTCCTCTCATGTCCCATTAATCTCACACATTGATGCTCACCCTGTCATGCATGATGTGCACATGGTGTGTCAGTCACCTGAGGCCAGTATCAGAAGCTCCATAGCAGCATTGTAATACTAGTTACTATCTCGTATTCCAAAAATCTATTTACTGTCGACACTTTCAATACAAGATGCATTCACACAATGATTCAGGCAAATTATGTCAAACTTCTAATCCAAAAGTTCAACTCTGGTAAAAATATAATAGGATGCACAGGAACGGTTTTTGTCTGAGTGAGTTAAATGTCGTAACCGTGCACGTCTGTGAATGTTCTCCAACAGCGGACCTAAATTACATTACGTCTTACTTGTGTAACCTGCAACTACATCTATAGGTGCTTTACAAAGACGACTTAAATTAGCTGACAATGTAATTAAACAAACAATTTAATAACCATACTGAATTTTGCATTACTCCATTAAATCCCAGTATTTTTTCTATTTTATATCTGTTATTTGTACACTGTTTTTTTTACATATTAGGTGTTAATATTTGGCTTCTGATACGATTCAGCACTAAATTCAAATGCTCTTAAACATACATTTGGTATATAGTATTTTTCCACTGTGTGTTTTGTCCTCAATAACTGAGCTTATTCAACAACCTAAAATAACCCTCATATTCCTTTGTCAGTTGGGGCTTCTTATACCTTTTTTACTTCTGTTTGTGGCATGTTTTGTCCACATGCTTGGACAGTGGACACTGTAGCGTTTATATATTAGAATTATACCGAATATTTGTACAGCCTTCGATTTCATTCAGGTTTTCTTAGTCAAAGAAAACAGTCTGCTAACCTTGCTTGCTTGGCTCTACTCATTTATCACACTGTATTTAATTCCTCC
The DNA here is from genome assembly GCA_901007825.1 of Macroramphosus scolopax. Taxonomy (NCBI): domain Eukaryota; kingdom Metazoa; phylum Chordata; class Actinopteri; order Syngnathiformes; family Centriscidae; genus Macroramphosus; species Macroramphosus scolopax. Next base: position 90,019 of record CAAKHC010018719.1, read on the forward strand.
TACTGGGTTTGAAGTTCATCTGTAAATATGACTTGAACCTTTTATCTCTTTCCTTCCAGCATCCCTTCCTGATATTCCTCCACAACCAGCAACTCCCGAACCTCCGTCTGCGCCGCCGTCTCCTGCCTCATCCTCTTCTCCCTGTCACTCCCCCCTCCCTCCCCTCTCCATCCCCTCACCCCTGCCTCAACCAGAGGAGCCACAGGAGTACTCCCAGCCTTTGAGTCCTGTTGCTCCCACATCCCCATCCCCGCCACCTGCCCAGCCGGCTACTCTCCCTCCACCTGCCACTCCCCCTGCGCCCACCTCCCCTCCTCCGCCATCTTCACCGCAGAAGGAGTCTCCCATGCCTTCTCCCGAGTCCCCCGCCTCTCCAGAAGAAGAGCCTCCACCTCCCAAGATCACCTCCTTGCACCTAGCTCAGAAGCAAGAAGACGCGGCCATCGTCGGAGAGAGTGAGGAGGATGAGAGCGAGAGCGGCGGGGAGGGCATCTTCAGGGAGAGGGATGAGTTTGTAGTGCGGGTGGAAGACATTCGAACACTCAAGGTGTGTGGCAGAACTGTTTTTCTTTTTATGTGTGTTTAAGAAAAGTAAACGATCACTAAGAGGTTTCTTCAACAGGAAACTAAATATTTCAAATGTCAGCTAATGTCTTTGTCTGACTGCGTTACCTGTAGATTCCAGAGTGCTATTTTATTGAGCATGCTGGGTGAAAACGAGGACGTACTTTAGCACAGCGCTCTCAAGATACAAACCTCCGCTGGAGAGAAAATTGACACCTTAAGTAGCTGCCAAGATGAAGACATTTTTTTTAACCGGTTTGTAATGTGTTTGGACACAGCTGGCCCTGCAGACGGGCCGTGAGCCTCCACCCATCTGGAGGGTGCAGAAAGCTCTGCTGCAGAAGTTCAGCCCTGAGATCAAAGATGGGCAGAGACAGTTCTGTGCCACAAGCAACGTGAGTTCACCTCAAAGTAATCTAACCACAGCTGCAAGCAGTCACATGGTAAAGATACTACACTAATTCAAATACAGAGATGCATAGATACTCCATTCTTTCTCAGAACATCTGATAATTGGCATAATGTTTAATCAGATCTCTTTATCCTGTATTCCTTTCTCAGTATCTTGGCTACTTCGGAGATGCCAAGAAGCGTTACCAGCGAATCTATGTCAAGTTTTTAGAGAACGTCAGCAAGAAGGACTATGTCCGAGTCTGCTCTCGGAGACCCTGGCGCAGAGCTGCACCTGCTCTCAGGTACAAATATTTGCATCCTGACGTGGATTTTGGGATTAATATTTGGTAGATTGCCTGGAATAGATGAAGGAATACCAGGCCCAGTGTAGTTGATTCTTGGGCTCATGTTTACGTTCCCTTTTAGTGTCATTTGCATGTGTTTATTCTATAAATCTCCAACTGATTTGTATCCATCTGTAATGCATTTCCTTGATGTGCCGCAGACGCCAGTCCTTCCCCAGAATGGCTTCCCCTCCTGCGACCCAGGTGGCGACAAGAGGCGTAGAGAAAGAGGAGAGACTGAGCCCACCCGGCCAGCGTGAACAGAAGGAGAAAACAAGAGGCACCACGACATCCACGAAAGAACAACGGGAGAAGAAGGAGGCTCCAGCTGCTGTGGCCAAATCAAAGGAGAAAGAGCGGGAGATGGACAAGGAGAAGCGCGTACAGCCGTCACAAGAGAGGATGGAGAAACGCTCTGCTGTAGGGGAACGGGGGAGGGCGAAGGAGGAGAAGAAAGCATTGGAGAGGAAGGAGAAGACCGAGCGTCCACCTAAGTCTAAGCCAGCCAAAGTCAAGGCGGAGCCACCACCCAAGAAGAGGAAGAAGTGGCTGAAAGAAGTACCATCATCTTCTGACTCCGACTCCTCGGATGAAGCAGCGAGTGAGAATGAAAGTGAGACGCTCTTCTTCTTCTTCGTTTCCTACGTTTGGCTTGTCTTTTGTGTTGATGTTGTTCAGTCGACTCAGCCATGACGACAAAGCTGTTGTTTATGTCATGTATGATGGTGTCACGTCAGCCTTGGAAAGTTTTCAACTCTAGCTCCTGTCTGTTCAGTGCCCGTGAAAGGAGGAGTGAACAACCGTGCCATGAGGGAGATGTTCAGGAGCTACGTGGAAATGCTCGTCAGCACGGCCCTGGACCCCGACATGATCCAAGCCCTGCAGGACACAGACGGTGAGAGCTGCACACAGACCACACCGCTTGCTCAGCATATTTACAATATGAACTTCCCTAAAAAATCAAATGACAGGCCTCTTGGTTACAGCCTGTAATGTGTACGACCGTCTGGCAGGTGGTTTTTTTGAAAGAGGATTGAGGAACTTGCATGAATAAACAACCCCCGTTATATATCTGCATAGTAAGATGAATCTCTTCACGGTTTTGGAATTAGAAGATACACGAGGTACGACAGGTTGAAGGGAAGGAATATCAGCAGCCAGGGAGAGCTGCTTAAGCTGTCCTTGTTATTAAATTGACTGGCAGCTACATGAATGGTGATGAATAAAACCTCCTTTACCTTTGTCGGCCACCAGATGAGCTTTACCTGCCGCCAATGAGGAAGATTGACAGCATCATCACTGAACAGAAGAGGAGGTTGTTGAGGCGAGTCAGCATGAGCTCTCAGCACCAGGTAATCTGCATCTCTCTCTGTCCTCAAAATAATACCTGAGTTTAATTCTGACTTTCATGTTATTGCTTCATTTCATTCTGTGAACGAACCGTTA
>CAAKHC010018721.1:0-14147 GCA_901007825.1 Macroramphosus scolopax
GGGGGGGGGGGGGGGGTAACTCCCAACAACTTAAACTCTCCACAGTTATTCCTAATGAGACCCACACATTATGTCATGATTGTAACCTCTCCTGAGGATTTGATCTATTTAAAGAAAAATCACTGCAAACTGCTAAAACAAGCAAATACTTAATAAAAGCAGACGTGCTGTCTGATACCTCGATGTCTGACTTTGTGATGCTTCTGAAGAAGAGAAAATGGTGCTGGATCCCGACGTGAGAGTTGAGTTTCTCCAGGGCCAGATCCACTCCCTTCTTGTAGGGGTCGGGCAGGTTGCTGTAAGCCTCTTGTGCCTCGGCAGACAGAAACAAGGCTCCGACGCCGAGCAGCAGCAGTGTCAGAGCAGCCATCTCCCTCTGTGTTCCTGTGACAATGGGAGAGCTGGAACAGGAGGACCACCCACTTTAAAGAACATCCAGCCCTCTTTTTCCTGAAGCAGCCTGAAGGAAAACACAAACCAACGTCTCTTCCTAGTCCAGGTTTCTAATGGACGTTAGAAAGGCCTGTTAGATTTTCTTCTGATTTGTCTGTTTAAAAGCTTTTGAAACTTCCTTCTGTTTGAACCGTCCAAGTGAAACAAGGTAAACACGACAGACCAGCCGAGATAAATAGAAAATAACTTTTATTTGTCATCAATATTTGAACCATCAATGTACAAGGGAACAGGAGCCAAAGCCTCTCAGACTTTGTATTGCTTTTGAATTTTGAACTTCATGACACCGGGTTAGATTTTGGACAGATACTTTGACATACACGGACACCTTCACTCAGTCCACAGGCACAGTAAGCAAACATGAATCAGACGCTGCCGGCTTCTCATAAATATCCCCTTCGAGTCCATGGTGCAGCCAAACGTGTGTGTGTTTGTGTGTGTGTGTGTGTGTGTACAGTAACAATTCCAAATTACCTTCAGAAACAGCAATAATGCCTCATATTGAAACGGATAAATAACAGATGTGATTAACGAGCGTCTCCGGAGAGCAAACTATCGTAACATGTTTGTCTTCCTAAGAGATACAGCAGACACTTCATGGTCCCGTGGGCACGTGAGATCTTTGTGCAAATCTGTGACACCAAACAAGGCACGAGATCACAAAACAGAGCCGGGAACAGAGCGGAGGACGAGTCGAAACGTAGTGTCTGAAATACAAATACACACTCGAGAGTGACAGAGGACTGACGATTGTTTTTGACACAGTCAAAGCTCCCGATCCACGTCACGCCGATACAACACGACATACAACACCAAACAGATATTAATTAAGAGCCTTCCCTCTCAGCAGTGCATGAATATCGAGATTGTCCGCACGGCTTTTTGTTGAAATGTGGTCGAGTGTTTATCACAATTAGTTGCTGCCAATGAAATGTTTTTAGATTAAATCATGGAATGTTCTTAACTATGAATCTGTGTTATTTAACACGAGTGAGTGAAGTGAAGCTTTTTGAACACAAAACTATTTACATGAGACATTTGGCACTCGGACAAACAAACCAATAAATTACAACTATTCCCATAAAGCGACCACACCAAGTGAGACTTCAGAACAAACTCTATATTAGTACATTAGTGCTCTAAACATGTGAGTGGAGACATTTAGAGTATATCGATTAAGCCAGTGTGTTAACGCTCTACTACAAAAATGTGCTATAAAAAGGAGAAATACGATGTATGAATGGCATTACTGTCATGAAAAATAGCTATCTTGTACTTTGAAGGTGAATAATAAAGGCAGAAACATCTCCCTCTGCTGGTGATCTCGACTCACTGCAGGCGAATACAATTTGACTTAAAAGCCCAACAAGCAACTGAACCGCTGCGTTTGACGGCAACAGAACGCATCATTAAAGAAGGAGAGGCTAAAAATCAATCACAGGTAGTCATTCAGAAGACACCACAGAGATTTAACGAATTACAAAGAATACAGTCATTGTTCAGATTTGGTGTCTTTAAAAAAAGTGCTGCGAGCTTTCGGGAGGCGAGTAAAGTGATCAGCCGTCTACGAGGAGACAGAGTGAGGAGAAAACACCTCTCAGTATACATTTTACTTCCTTCATAAGGCGCTTGGTGAGCTTTAAAAGACTACAACAAAAAAATGAATAAAATGTAAAAAAGCTTGAATAGCAGTAAGTCAGTATGTGAATATGGAGGACGTCGTCCCGAATATTCTCCACATATTCAATGTGAATCAGAGCAAACTTTCAGGGCTAAAATATGAATCACTTTATCTGTAATAGCTTTTGATTTTGACTTTGAGATCATTTAATTTGATTTGGAATCTCTCGTCCCCTGAAATATATTCTTAGAGCATGTATGATAACGAGGGTTTGATCTACTCCTTATTTGTGCTACAAAGTTCTGCTAACTGGTAGAAGTCCTCCGCCGGTTACGCAGAGACCCTCACTTCAGGCTATTAAAACATCTGGGCCAACAAAGCTACATAAATAGTGAAATGTTTCATCAGAGCAACAACAATCCAGACCACTGACGCGTGTTCATGTCTCTGTGATGATGACGAGGGTCGGCGCAGTGATGTGGCATCAAACAGCTCTGTGAGTGTTTTAAGTCTGAGGGACTCCGTCACTGGAGCCCCGATCTCATTTGGTTAGTGATGGAGAGATTTTGCAGCCCACCAAGAGGAGGCCAGTGGTCGTATGAGGTGCTCGTGGTGGGTTACACAGGCATGTGCATCTCTGAGTACTCGTCGTGGCAATCTCTCTCGTCGAACATCGGCTCTGCGTCGTCCGCATCCAGCTGGAAGAGGGAGAGAGACATCAGACTTTACACAAAGATAAAACTAAAATAACAGATTTTCATTGAAGTAATTTATGGTGAGATTGTCTCTGAGTCTTTCTACTGTTGCAATGTCCTACATCTCCCAGAATGCACTTCTACAACTAATTCTAACTAATAAATTCTTGCTTGGGAAGGTGGATGTTCTGCCCCCTTGTGGTTAACTTACACATGCCATCTCTCTGACGGTGAAGATGCGGCGCAGCAGGAACATCTTCACAGGGACAGTGAGGATGAGGACGAAGGGGAAGGCCAGCGACGCCTGAGTGGACATGACGGCCCACAGAACTGCCAGACACACCAGCTGGATGCAGGTGAAGAGGTGCATGCGCAGCGTACGCACCTGAAACAAAGTGCATTCATGAAAACTGGTGCTGCAAGAGTTTGGTCCCAGAGTGGAACATCCCTGTTATATCAGCCTTAATCACAAAGCCACATTCTTCTCACCTTGCGGACGTAGGTGTGGTCCGGGTGATACTTTGGGGGCATTAGCAGCAGCATCATACGCTCTGTTAGCTGGATACCATTGAGTGACATCACACCCATGTAGAGGAAGATACCAAACAGCACGGCCAGTGGGATCCGACGCAGCAAGTCACTGATCACGATGGACAAGCCTGGCGGGAGAGGCAAGCACAACACTGCTTGTTACAGGAAGATCAAAGGACAAAATGGACACAGATAGTAAAGGATTCATTTGAACTTCTGCTACTCACCAACCATGACGGCCACCAGGAGCCCCGTGACCCTCTGCTCCTTCACCTCCTGGATGCGGGGTTTGTCTCCGGGAGCGACGGCCTTGCTCATGACAGTGAGGGCGTTGACGTGGGTCACCGAGCGGACGGTTGCAGCAGCCATCCACGGCAGGCCGAACAGAGCCGAGCTGCCGCCCATCACCACGATCAGCATCAGGTCCAGATGGAAACCAGATCCCTTCACCAGCATCCGTTCCTTCTTACTCACTATCAGGCTGCAGGAGGTCAGAAACACACAGTGCACATGACGGACCTGGAACACTGATGTTTAGCCATTTACTAACTATCACTTCCACCGAGGATGTCATGATTTTAGGAGCAAATTACGCAAAAACTACCAGGCTGATTTTCATGAAACTTGGTGAGGGGGTGGAGCTTGGGCCAAGGAGGTACCCACTACATTTTGGAAAGGATCCCACATAGCAGAAACAACAAACCGGATTAACTTTTGCATGATAGCAGCATTACTCACGTGGTGATCTGAGTCTCCATGAAGATGAGGATGAACACCAGCAGCGCAGGCAAGCAGCAGGCAAACATCATCCAGATGGGGAACTCCCCATCAGTGCCCAGAGGACTGATGATCCAGCCACGTTTCTCCGGACTGGTCACGGAGAACCCCTCGGGAACACTCAGTTTCTGGCAGAGGGCAACGATAAGAGTATGAGGGGAGGCTATTTTGTTCCTTTTACATGATAACACAAACATGACGCCAGAAGGAAAAACATCCAGGATTCGTCGAGCCTTACTTGTGTGTGCGCGTCGTCTAGACTGTTATCCACCAACACCATGATGAGGATGGCAATCGGTACCCCGAAATCCCCGATCATCCTGCGAAACTGAACACAAGAGCGCAGGCCAGTTCAGGAAGTTGCTGCTTCGTGTTTGATAGGCTACAGACAGACTTTTTAATATATGATGACAGCAGGTTATAGGTTCTTACCCTTCCCGGGAAGAAGGCGCTGTTCTTAAACTTGCGCAGGTAGAAAGCGATGAAGAAGGTTCCAGCCATGAGCACCAGAGAGAGCAGCGCCGTGTTGGGTTCCCCGACGCTTGTGACGGTCACAGGCTCGGTGTTGTTGTTCACCACGAGTGTGGTGTTTCCTGCTGAGGCGTTCCCTCCCGTGCCGTTCAAGGGAACAGCGGGGCCGAGGGAACAGCGCTTCAGTGGATGCTCCTTGAAAATCTGCCCGGCGACAGAGAAGGTTCATATTAATGAATTTCACTAGATGGTAAACACACAGAGCGGCGTGCACACTCGTACTCCTGCTAGGATTAGAGTACTGGGAGGGATTATCAAGCATCACACTTTAAGGTAACACAAACACACTTTCCAGAAAATTAGATAAGCCTTCAGCTAAACGCCTTTCAAGTCTTAAAAGTTAAAACTCTAGAAATAGTCGACTTTACAAAATCATAAGCCTGGATAATAGTTAAATTCTCAATCCATATAAGTTTCAAAGCCAATCAATCAGAGAAGATTTCAGGTTCACTTGCTAGAAAAACATACTCATTTCGACCCCAAGTTCTGAAAACCGTCCAAAGATTAGTCTGCTCAGGTTAGCATCAGGGACGCAACACGCCGGCGTGCCAACAAAAACTTTTTGTAATCAGTAGTTGTTATTTGAAGCCTCAGCTGTACCCTGCCAAGTTTAATGAAGGTCTCGCAGATGAAGATGAGGGAGATGAGGAAGGAGAAGATCTCCTGGGTGAAGCGGGAGACGAAGCGGACCAGGAAGCTGCCCTCGAAGGCCACCGTCACCATGACGATGACGATGAGCCAGAACCCGATCCAGACGCGGCCGGTCAGGTACTCCATTTCGTTCGCTTTGCAGAACTGTCGAGAGCCGAGAAACATTAGTTCAACTGGAAGAACAGACAAAGAACTTTGGACTCGTACTTCCACATAACTAATATTAAATAGAACAATCGGTTAATTGAATTGACTGTTAACTTACACTATAAAAAGCTTCTTCAAAAACCAAGAGGGGTCCAGAGAAGCCAACAACCAGCAGAGGCTGCGCTCCCAGCAGGCAGAAGAGAACACCCTGCACTGCTGTCGACACGATGAGCTCAGAAACACCAATCAGACCCTCGGTCTTCTCACCTGTCAGCGGACCGACACACCGGATTAACACTAAATGAACACCGACACCGACAATACATCAACATAACTACCATTACAAATACATGAGGGGGATCTGACATACGAGTCTTGAGAGACTGTGTGTCAACGAGCAGGGCAGGTCGGGTGACACTTACCCAGCAGGCCTCCGAACGTGATGGCTGGAGAGAGAGCGGCGAAGTAGATGAAGATGACGGCAGCCATGCACTGACTGTTCAGGGCATCCTTGAAGTCACTCAGGTACTTTGGGTAACGACGGCGCACATCTCGTATCAAACCACCGAAGGGGCGTCCCGAGCGCTCTAAGGGGTCGTCTGACTTCTTCAAAGGTGTGATGAGGGCCTCTGGGTGATGGGAAACAGATGACATGTTAAATGATGCAGAGACACATAACGATCCAGGTCCAGGAGGAGGATTTACCTTTTTCATCTTTACTCTTGGGTTCATCCGCCATCAGTTTGACCACTTCCCTCTTGCGCAGCATCTCTTTCTGGAAGCGGGCTACGGAGCGCAGCAGCTCCTCGCCTCCCATCTCTGACGGCGGCAGCACGATGCTGCAGTCCAGGAAGCTGTTGATGGCGTTGAGCAGATCCTGCCTTTCGTCCGCCAGGTAGGCGGCCTCGTGGAATTGCTGAATGCAGATTCAAACATGAACATTATTTAACACAAATCTGGATGGATTATCAGGTGAAAAAGATCCTCTGTGTTGACTTGGCTCACCTTGTCAGACATCAGTGTGGAGATGGAGCGTCCTATTTGGTGGTAATCCATGCTGGTGGTGGGGGGTCCAAGCAGAACAAACAGGAACCTGACAGGCACAGGGACCTCCAGGACGGACTCCAGCTCCACCGCCTCCTGCAGCCTCACAAACGCCATGGTGGGCTGCTCCAGGAAGTCCACACTGCCTGGAACACCGCGGAACAAAGCCGTCAACAACACATACGATGACTGGATGAACACGTGTGGTTTTATTGGCATTGGTTGGAGATAACTCACCCACTAAGACAACAGTGGCCTCAGCATTTTCTGGAATCTTCTCAAGCAGCTTTAGCTCATGTTTGGACTTGGACCGGTGCATGCCAGGCATCAAGGTCGGCTCCTTCTGCTGGAAACCCCAAGCAACAAAGGAGGCAGATGTTAGAGAACATGAAAAATACATGGACATCAACAGCATCCAACAACTTCTACCCTGGCTCAGACTTACCTGGACCTCATTCTTCTCAATGTCGATGCGTGCGTCCGTTTCCCCGACGGTGTGGACGGTGCCCATGAGGGGGTCGGTGACACACGGTTCTGGCGTATGGGTGTGATTGGCACTATGGTGGTGGGTTATCAGACTGCCCAGGCTGGCGGCTGAGATGTTCCTGGGAAAAGGGCTTGTGTGCTCCTTGTCATCGCTCGGGTGACTAGGGGAGGCAGTGAGGGCAGAGAGAGGGTGAGCAGGAGGAAGAGAGGCAGTGACCAGCTTTTTATTGGTAGCTGTACAGTAATGTGGCGTTCCACAGGGCTCGATCCTCGGACCTCTGGTATTCAATCTAAACATGCTGCATGATGCTGCAAAACACCCAATTAACAAACAACTTTTTAGATCCGTTAATATTCTGCTGATCTCGGCCATCTTGTTTGTTGCAGTGGAGTCACCTGTGTTTCAGCAGCAGGGCCCTCAGGACGTTGGCTCGGTCCTCAGCTTTGATCTGGTCAGAGATGATCATCTTCTCCACCACCTGATGGGCGATGCCAGGCAGGGTCTTCTGGTCCAGGTCCAGCAGCACCGCACCTGCACACAGATATACTCAGTCAGCTCTGAACATGGAAGCTTTTAACAGGGAAATTCAACCAATTTAAAAAATAAGGCAATGCAGAAGAGAAAGGTATAAGCATGGCATGGTGGGAGATGAATGGACTGTCATGCTAGGATCTGGGCCGGCGAGCTTAAGGTGGGCTGGGGGAATAATGCTCGTATCAGGTGTGAAAAAGCCTGGCTGAAACCAGCAACATACAGGGGAGATACAAACTGAAGTATTATATAAATTAGCAAGCTATGCTAATGAAAAGGAGACGTGTACGTCAGGAACGGTCGTTTGTGAAAGTGCATGGATGCATGTTGTTGGTGTAAGTGAGTGACGCATGAATGATTTTAAAAAAGGCCTTAAAAAAGGTAGGAACACTAAGCCAGATGTTCCCAGTACCAAGGCTGAGGCTGTCACGTCCTACCGTGGGAGATTGTCTTCCGGAGCTCCAACAAACTGCGAAAAGACAGCGAAGCCACGTGAGGCTTCCCCCATCGGTCCGTCTCCTCCTCCACGTCTTCCTCAAACTTGATCCATCGAGCAGTCTCCTTCCACTGCATCTCCTGGTTCTTGTCCATAGTCAGCTCATTGAGCTCCACAAACACCTGGGGGGGGGGGCAACATCACACAGGACCAAGTCCAGGAGTATATGAGACAAGGTTGGAATCATTGCTGGAATCCAGAGACAAAAAACTGAACATGCACATTTGGCAAATATTAATAGCAGATGCACCTTCAGTTTGGTCAGCTGGTTTATCAGATTGAATAACGGTGACTTCAGAGGATTATTTCACACGTCAGCATTCAAAAAACGCTACATGCTTCCCAGAATACCAGGTGAGATACAAACACTTCACACATGAGACAAATCTTTTCAACATGACACCCAAATGCCGTTTTAGAAAACGCAGCAGAAAAACACAAACAAAGAAGTCAGGGGAGCGACCGTCGGCCGCTCTGCAACTCTCCGTCCTTCAACCGTCTCGCGTTTGTTAAAAGGTGATTTGCTAAAACACCATGCAGGTCGGCCTCTGAAGTGACAGGCTGCAACGGATCTCCTCTCATTAACCGTCTCGTGCCAGAATCCACCTGCTGCATGCCTGTGAAACCACGCTCACACTGCTCTGACCTGACCAGCCTCACCTTCTTGTACCCAGCCATTAGGCCGGGGTCCATGTCCAGTAGGACGCCTTCCAGCTGAGAGGCAGAGCGGTACAGAACCACAGGTAACAACTAGAGGATTAAGATGGTGCAGGAAAGGACTCAAAGTCTGTACAGCCGGCAGCGGTAGAAAAGACGTGGTCCTCACTGTTGTACACATGCCCACAGATAATTATCTCTCGTCACACACACCTGACAGAGACCTGTTGTTTACCTGTGCAGCCGGGGGCTCTAAGCAGTGAGGGAGAATGTGTGTGTGTTAATAAAACATGGCTCTCTCTCTCTCCCTCCCTCCCTCTCTCTCCTTCTGAGGTGCTACCAGTGTCGTGTTACCTAAGCTCCCTTTTTGTTCCTTTCCGTGTGTGAAAGGAAAGAACTCATTCATTCATTTTTAATTACATCCTATATGATATTTAAAAGAAAATCCGACAAAAGGACAAACATCTGATTGACATGGTTTGCCTTTTTTTTTTTTTTTTTTTAACAAAGTTCATGAACCTTTTAAGGCTTCACAGCTCGGAGCAGAAGATAACAAACACACAGACGATCTACAGTACGGTGCATGTGTCAGATGTCCCTTTTCTTCATGACGAAATAAACCAAAAGAAGGGGAAGACGACATTACAGAAATACTTTGAATAAAAATAGGATTTAGTGCAGAGAAAGGTTAAATTTAATAGAGGGAAAGATGGGAAAATACTCCCCAGGAGTAGAGAGCAGCACCTTATATAAAAGATCGATATTTTTGATCTTCAGCAATTAAACTGTGTTTTGAGTTAGAGATTATAGATTGTGGTTTACATAAAATAAAAACAATCCTGTAGTTGTAACATAAGTCATCACATGCTGTCTCACCTCATGTGGGGTGTGGTCCTGCTTACGGCTGCGAGCTGCCGCCTCTTTGTGGTCCTTGCCGGTGTGCACCACTTGACCCTTGGTGCTCTTTCTGACGAGATGTCTGCGCACGCCGGGAACATCTTCGAAGCGATGACCTGTGGGGGAAAGAATGGCGTGATCAGATCAAGGTTGAATGTTTGAGGGATTAATAAACTACGAAACAAAAGAACAAATCACCAAAGTTGCAACAGTGTAAACCAGGTCGCAGTCTAATACATTTTAATGTATCATTTATCTTTTGCCGCCCTCAGCTTCCACACAGTGACGCTTCACCTCCAGCTCAAATCTCACCACCCGAGTCACAGAGGGCAGAGCCACTTTGCTTTTGTTCCTGTGGTCCCACCGGAGGGAGTAGGGTTACCCATTCAGGCTGCACCAATTCAGGCAGCACACCGGGCATTGTGAGAGATGTGGAAAGGAACACCGAATGGCACCGATACGGCACGGCACAAAGTCATTATTGTCCTGTCAGGTCAAAATAATTCTACTGTTCTGCTTAAAATCTGCAGCAGGCCTCTAAACTGTTCTTTAGAATCTAACCAGCACGTTACAGTCTGAACAGAAACTTATTGACACAGAAGAAAATGTCCTGTAAGAATACAACGGTCTTACCTTCAACAGGGCTTGTGTGTCCTATGTAACAAACAGTGAAGCTTTTGATGTTCTTCATCGTTGTTTCATTATCTACAATTAATGTATTCTGCCAAATCTTTTACTGAGGAGGTCCAGTAGGAAGGAGCTGCATGATGTGTGTGAGCGATGTTTGGGGCAGACCCCTGGAGTAGAAGGAGGCCTGACTGCCACTGGGGCTGAAGGAAGAGGAGGACTTGTGGTGGGCGTAGTGTTGGAGCTGGCACGGCCGTCTGACTACGTGACACCCTCGCTTACTCAAAACCGGGAGTGTGCACCTTTCGCAAGTTTTGACAAATCAGAAAATGTTTCCATTTCCTGACCGGAGACTGACCTGTCTGCGCCTGACCTGTCGGGGCTGAAGCTATCAGAATACATCAGTGAGCAGAGGAGTTACTTTGCTCAGGTCGAACAAAAGGGGACGAACAGTGATCTAATAATTCCTATTGTTGAGCAGCAGCCAGACACGGAGACACTTTCCCAGGATGATTTATGGTGGCGGGAAGCAGATAAAAGAAGACACAGAGGAATAACTGCTGATGGAACCTAATGGGAGGCTGGACTCTTTGTCACTAAGCTCTATAATGACCAAATATCTGGAAAATGTAAAGGTGGACCTCCTTCCACAATCTCTTAATTTTTCCTTCAACTCTACTCAACTCTTCCACTTGTTTCATCCCATTAATTATTCAGGGTTGTGAACTGAGGTCCAGGTTCCTCAATTAAGCACCATGTTGGCTCGGGCCTGATTCCAGAGGCCTCAGCTGACAGCGGGAACGACTAATTTAATAATGTGGGCCCGTCTGCCACATTCTTTGATAAGCTGCTGCTCTCCGCTGAGAGGTCGGGACCTTGACATTAATCAGCCAAGCCATGAACTCCACCACACACTGGGAGGGGGCGTCACAGGCCGGTGGGGCGCCGACTGCAACGACTTGAGATGTCCCCTCCCTCACCCGGGACTTCAACAACACCACGGAAGGGATGAAGATATAATAAGGGTGAAAATTCAATCGGTGAGTCATAAACGACGGCGAAGCTGCGGTGGTGTTTGAGAGTTCAATATTTTACATGACAAATTTCATATGGTTACGAGACCATTAAGAGCCGGTTCAGTGGGACTGAAGTGCTGAGTTTGTGTTTCTGAGCTGACACGCTGTGTCACTTCCTCATTCATTCACTACATATCAAAGCTTGCATGAAAGCGTGTTAATTAGCGGAGGTTTACTGTCAGAATCCATATCCTGATTGGACCTGATTCGTTTGTTCCACAAGGTGAATCTAAAGGAAATGCTTTCATGCACATCAGTCGTTTCTCTCTCTGCACGTCCTTCTTGAGAATAGAAGATGTTTTTATGTTTTAAATGTGCGCTGATGTCTAAACTTATACGAAAGAAGTTGTTTGAATCACAGCTGGGAGGCAACATAACAAGAACTCTCATGTAACAACGAGAAAACCCTCAAATTAGAACGCCAGCGGCCAAGAATAACAATAATAATAACAAACGTCAAAGTCAGAGCCTCTGTTCACAGTCCACATACAGAACGCCCTGATATAAGATCGGCCAAGAATAATAATAATAATAACAAACGTCATCCTTTGCCGACGAAATCAGAGCCTCTATTCACAGTCCAAAAATTTAAGAAAATATTTAAAACCAACCACATGACTATGCCTCCTCCATACTCACTCTTTATTCCGTCCAAGTCGGCGGAGGCCAGGGTCTGAGCCTCGCTCTCGTCAGTGGCGATGCGCTCATACTTGGCCTCCGCACCCGTCATGTTGCCCGTGCGCCGGCGATCCTGCAGGTCGTAGCTGCGGCTGGCGGAGGAAACCCGGGTCAGCAAGACGTGCTCAGTTGGCACTGGTTGCGGAGAGGGACTGGAAGTATCCGACGAGGTCAGCTTACTAGATGAAGAAGAGAGAAGAGGAAGGCTGAGGCACAGAAAGTGACAGGCAACAGGTAAAGATTGTTTTTCTTTAGAACTAGAAGAAAACAAGGCAAATCCTCTAAAGCACAAATGATACAAACATAATGAACTCACCTTCTTTAAGAAGATATTCCACAATATTACTGCTTGAAAAAAGTCTAAACTCTTCTTTTATCTGAAGGTTTCATATATAAACATCCTCCGTGATTAAGTTGCTCTCCGACTTGCAGCTTTCTCCCAGCCCAGATTCAATGCTCATGTTGTGGAAGAGTAAATGTCATTAGGTGGAGCCTGTGGCTGCTGAGGTGTGCTGCGTCGTCTATAGCGACAGGTGATAAATGGCTCTCTGGGAGAGGATTACTTGGGTGCATCAGATCATACCCAGCAGGCCCTCTGGATGCCTGAGACATGGTAACGTACAGCGTGGGCCTCACTGGCCAATGAGACACGTCTCAACTCATCAGAGCAGCATCACCGAGTGACAGCGGGAGCATCTCAGCAACGTGACAAAAACACTGGTAAAACAACAACACCAGTTCTCAACGTTTGACTCACTCTGTGGAAGTTGCATCTTCAGGATCTGCTCCCACACCGGACTGGGGCACGATGTCCAGCTCACGAGCGGAGCTGGACACATGGTCTTCATCTGAAACAAAGAACTGGGAAGGAAGTACAAAGAGTGAGAGCGTTGCTAACAGACGGTGAACACAAAGTCAAACCAGGGAGGTCTGATATCAGATAGAAACAGTGGACAGAGACTTGTTACAGTTGAACTGTTGGTTTCAATGACTAGAAGGAATTTAATTACATTCTAGATTCTTTTCCAGAACTTATGATAATAAAAGATGACACAAAAAAGAATGAAACAGCCGATGAAGCGAAATTATAACAGAAGAGTTTAACAGAAAGAGAGGCCATCATAATCACTACACAATAGTGAGGGCGGGTCCTGGCAAAGTATTAAAACATGAAACCCACTGCTGATGAATGATTAAGACTGTACTGAAATATTCATAGAGTAAAATATGGTAGTGCTCCAGTGAGCGAGACCGGGTTGGATATCAGACAACGTCCACTCGTAGGGCCGCGCATTCCTGAAACCACCCGAATCTCACGGCAAATTAACTCCCATAGTAGAAGTTCCTCTGATCCACTTGTCACCTGCGTTTAACATAAGAACTGTAAAACCAGGTGTGAAGTGCAGAGAGGAGGACGGCAGGTCGGTCAGACAGGAGAGCTGCAGTGTTAACCACCATATTGGACAGCAGTATTAGTTTTCTGCAGATGTGTCAAAGGCCTCCACTCACTCAAAGGCTACTTTACAACACCGGTGATTACCTCCACATCCTTGACTCTCTCGGACTCAGACGGACCGGAGGTTGTCTCCAATCCCTCCTCATCTTCTTCCTCTTCATCCTCTCCTTCCTCTATTGGGCCGCTGCTGGGAACATGGCTGCTTTTGTGATCTTTGTCCTTTCTCCTCTTCTTATTGCTTTTCTTCCGGCGTCCTTCTAAAGGCAGTTTGGACAGAGGTCGGTGGATGTGGTGAGAGGAGTGACGGTGGTCTGTGAGGAAGATGCAGCAGGAATGAGCCCCAGACAAGTAAAATGTAGTTGTTTTTCTTCCATTGATCAAATCTGAAACCTGACGTGTTAATTGTGTGAACGTCGCTGACACCGTGTGCTTACATTCAATGTCCTCCTCATGGTAGTTGTGGTGCTGCTCATCGGGTACGACAGCAGAAGGACTGAGGATCTGCTGGAAGCGCTGGACGCCCAAAGCTTTGTTCAAGTCCCCGTCATCCTCCTCCTCCGGGCGTGGAGACCCGTGGAATGACGAGGCAGCAGGAGCCTCAGGCTGCGACACAAACAACAGATGAACAAACGCATTCACAGAAACACAAAGGCAACAGATATCCTCCATGTTTTACTGTAAACTCTGTTTCCATCTTTATTCAACTCGGTGGAGTTAACAGATTTATTGATCTGGACCCAACAAGCTTGAAGGAGGTTATGTGATTTGGTTCCCTGCTCATTCACCAAGTCA
>CAAKHC010018721.1:14167-29049 GCA_901007825.1 Macroramphosus scolopax
AAGCGCTGGACGCCCAAAGCTTTGTTCAAGTCCCCGTCATCCTCCTCCTCCGGGCGTGGAGACCCGTGGAATGACGAGGCAGCAGGAGCCTCAGGCTGCGACACAAACAACAGATGAACAAACACGTTCACAGAAACACAAAGGCTGAAATGAAGATCAGAAAAATCAGCCAAATGATGATTTTCAATATGAAATAGATAAAATATTTACAAATAAATGCAGGCACATTATAAAAACACATATCCTCCATGTTTTACTGTAAACTCTGTTTCCATCTTTATTCAACTCGGTGGAGTTAACAGATTTATTGATCTGGACCCAACAAGCTTGAAGGAGGTTATGTGATTTGGTTCCCTGCTCATTCACCAAGTCACATTAAAGGCTCCCGAGTCTGTCTGCCTTTCACCTCCATCACCACCAGAGGGCGATGTGGTCCTGTGAATAAATGCTACCATCAGGACATCATATGATGAGTCCTCTCATGCATTCTCAAAAAATGAGCCTTAAATTGGAAACAACTGCCAAGTGCTTTGTTCAGTTATTGCTTTTCCACGCTGTGGTGTGACAGGAATCATGTGGGTGAAAACAGATCTGTTTTCCTGCAGCGGGACGCTGTGCCCTGCTGGCCCCCGCTGGCCCCTGCTCCGCCGGTGGGATGTTGTGATAAGGATTGGCTGGAGTAATATAGCGGGTGAATTTACTCTGGCTTGCAGGACTGAGCTGAAGTTTAATGCCGCCCAGACTAGTGACCAGATCTCCCAGATTCTGTGGCCGAGCCTTCCTGCAGCAGCTCTCAGGGGCCCCCAGTCATCTGATGCTGATGGTTCTCAGGACAGCAAACATGTCAGTCATATATGTTTTCTCCGGTGCTGCAGGATGTGATGATATATAACCACACTTCTCCTACATGCTTAGTTTGCTGTTTTAAACTGTCTTTAGTTTCTGCACAGCAAACCAATGCTAGCTTTGAGGGACTTGTACTATATTCAAGTATAAAATGGAGACTGTACTTTTTAGTAGCAAGTTTTGGTCGTAATCTTGCAGAAAGGTGAACCAACAGACGAAGGAAGCAGTGCAGTAGCAGAGCTTTATGGAGTTTACGCTGCCGCTACAGAGAGAGTCATATACCACTTTTATTACGTTAAGCTCATCAGATCGAGCAAGATAAAGAATGTGAACAGGAAACTGAAGAGTTCATCTTCAGGTTATGATGCTCTGAAACAATATAATGTTTATAAATGAAGGCTTGTCCAAAGAAACTGTTTTGCAAAAGTCTCCGATGACTCACGGAGCCATGCGGCGCTTTACTATGACCTGTTTCTTTACATGCCACACACAGGTGACAGCAGAGCGCCCTGCACTGACCCGTGGGCCGGCAGATACTTGTGAATCAAACGACAGACTGTTAGGGACGTATTCAATATTGACTCAAGGTTTAACTCCTAGTGTAGTTCAACAAAAAGCTTTAAATGATTAGTGACCAAACTCTGTGACCTCCAGATCAAACTGACAAACACTTCAGCACTTCAAAGCACCGAGATAACGACGCTGACAGCTGCACAACAGATTTCTTCCATAGGACATCTGAACCAAAAGAGTTGGCCTGAATGGAAAACAGAGCTCTCGTGAACTACGCATGAACGCAGCGATGTTGTCGCTCGTGCACTCGTCACTTACTTAAACCCAAGATTAAATCTGGATGACGGATAACGAAACCTGTCGCACACCTCTCCTCTGCAGAAGAGTGAAACCTTTGGAGTGCTGCTACACAATCCAGCCGTTTATTTTTACAGAGCCCTCATTCATATCACCGTTTCACAGTGGATCCCAAGAGGTGGGAGAGATGTGTGAGGGATTCTCAACGAGGTGGGAGATATTCCACAACCGAAAGCATGTGCAACAACAAGCCGAGGGGAGCCGAGTGGAAGTAAAACCGACAAGGGGAAGAAGAATCTGGACTGAAACGACTGTTTTGACTTTAGTGATCTGCCTCGGTCATGACAATGAGAGCTCAATCAGCCTTGATTGCAACAACTGTTATGACCCCTGTCACCTCAATAAAGAACTGCAGACAGGAGATAGTCAGACCTCTGAACTGGAGAAAGGAAACATTTAAACACCATTTTAAAGCCCTTGAACGAACTACGCTGTGAAGCAGAAACATCGTTAACGAATTAAAAAATACAGATATAAACCAAAGCGTCCTTGAGAGGCTTTGAGGCTTCACACAGTAGTTGCATGTGCAGCGGCTGTGGTGCATTATGAAGTGACACTCAACAGTACGTGAGGAGATTATCTGTGGTAGCTCAAATCCCGCACAGTCAGCACTTGAAGGGGAACGGGGGGAGCTGGACGGTGGACATTGCAATGATGGTGTCATACCATGTGGTAGATGAGTCACTGACTTACTATCTACATATTAGTCTGTGAGGGGATGTGAAGGAGCTACGTGGTCAAAGTTTGATCCTTCTATAACCCGGGTTTGTGTGAGGAAACTACAGATTAACATAAACTTTCTTGCTACGTAGGAAATGATGTTTAACCATCAAATATTTCCATTTAGTAAATGATTGTCCAATCAGGCCGAGGCCAACAGAAGACTCTTTGTTTCTACTTCTGAAGAAAGCCTCTGATTGTATTTGCATTGGGTGTCGGGTTCTTAGCTTTGTCAATGTAAATTGTGCAAACAAGGTTCTCAGTAGATAAACGAGCGTTTGACCTGATCCAGTGATGTCACTCCTCCAAGGATCAGTCACACTTCTTGGTTGTTTGTTTTCTTGCAGTAACCTACATCCCATTCAAGCACTATGTTAAGTTTTTTTTTGTTAAATCTAAACTCATCGCGTCCTTACAACCTGCCAAACACGGCCTTATGAGGTTTAGAATGCCTCTTCAGTGTGTTTCTCTAAAGGTGACCTTTGTAGGACGGATGCTACTGCAGACACGATGTGTACCACAGATACATGTTAGTCCCAAACGTTTGTCAAAACCCTGTCAGAGCCAAATACATCCACTGATTTACAGTATTTGATACTTCCAGCGTGAGCAGCCGTCCCACCGGAGCTGCACAGTTACAGCTTTTTGTAATGTCCTTCGCACGCAGGGTCATTGGAAGAGCTCACCGTCACCCAGTCAGGGGAAGTGATACAGCACCTAAATTTGGAGTAGTGACATTTCTTGACCAGGCGCCTTTCCATCACTCTGAGCCTCTCATAGTCCAGCATATAACCCCCCTGTAGAACCGTTAAAACAGCTGCTGCCTCATATCAAGTCTGTATGTAAAGCTAAGCAACTGGGGGCAGCGTTACAGGAACGTCCACTCTGAAGTCTGAAATTGAGACAGGAAGACTAGAAGATTGGATGTTACAGCAGTAGATCCTAACTTTCTCATTGAAAGGGAACAACAACAACAACAACAACAACAACAACAGGCTCTTTACGTCAAGACAGATGAGGTCGGCCACTTTACTTTAAAAGCTGGTCGTAGTTGATTGGTTAACGAGGGGATCACTGCCCGTGGTAGTGGTAGACTGCATCTACTAACGAGCTTTGTGTCATCAAACTACACACTGTTAGGGCCCCCCAGAAGCCTCCCAATGAATAAGTTACGCCTGTTGACTTTCATTGGTTGTGTCAAAGCAATAGAAGATGGATTAAATGAGTTAACTAAAAGTATACGGAGGTGAAGTCAAGTCAGTTTTACTTATAAAGCCCCAAATCACTAATAACAACGCCTCACTGGACTTTACAATCTGTGTAGTAGACAACACCCTCTGTCCTTAGACCCTCGATTTCAGTGATAAAAAACCTGATTGCCATGGCCAGAGCCCCAAATGTTTTGCTCTGAAGTGGACCCTGAACTCTGACCTTCCAACATGACAGGAGAGAAAAAGAAAAGAGCCTGCAGGGAATTAAGTTTCACATTAATATGAAGCTTGTTTTGCACGAAATGTGAAACAAAACCTTTAATTTTAGCGATTTAATCATGTAGATTGTTAAACAAGCCTGCAGATAGTTGCAGTGCTCAGTGTTCCCCTCTTAAGATCCTCAGTCCACCTGCTGACGTCAGACGGGGGACTATCAGTAACCAGTAACACATTACGATAACATCGGAAGTAATTATTAGCTTGGATTTCTAATGCCTCACAAATGTCTTCTCATGAGCACAAGTAATGGACTGAACATTAACCAGCTGCAAAGATCATGTTGAGGTTAAATTCACATGAAGAACCAAAGTCAGGCTGCGTTTAGTTTCGGAATAGCTGGACTTACAGTTTTAGAGTGACGAGTAACGACTGAGCAGGAGTGATAAGAACAAAGAATGAGCGCAGCGAGGACAGAGACAAACGCCAAACTCACCTTCAATGCATACAGATAGTCCATGACATTACACTCGGGTGTGCTGCCGCCGCCTGGAATATTTCAGCTATATTTGCTCTTCCAGGGTCAAAAGTAAAAGCTACAAGTGGCCACGAGGTTTGTAGAAGACAAACCCTTTCCCCATTTCAGTTGGTCCTCGTCACATGACCGGGGTAGATCCTCGGGGACGGAAGAAGACATTACTCACGTTTCACAATGTTGGCGCTTAAAAATCTGGATTATCTGAACTCTCCCTGCCCAACACACACAAACACCTGCTCAGGAGATAATAATTAACTTGGTTGCAGCTAATAGAACAACCAATAACGGCTGAGGCACTGTCACAGTGCAGCCCGCCTGGTAGAAAAAGTAAAGTTCTGGGTCACTTCCTCGGTGCATTGAAGGCTACTGGGTGAACGTGGTGGAGTCACATGACTGCGCAACATCAGAAAAGAAACAGTTGAAAGAGCGCGAGCACATCTAATGGAACATTTAAACAAGGACAAGAACACTCACTGAAAACTCTTATTTTTCTCTCACACCACCCTTTCATTCACCTCCACATCCAACGCCGCACACAAGATAAACGGCATTCTGGGAAACGTAGGAAATCACTAACTCATTCTAAAGAACATGAGAGACGTTGAGAAGGTGGGTGAATCAGTGAAAAATAAAAGATGTAGCACTTCCAGTGTAATTCCTGGAATGCAGCGAGCATAAGTCCCCTTTCAGGAATCCACTTACCACCACAAACCCGAAGCTGTCCAACAGTTTGGGTTGGATTTCTCCTGTAAGTCTGGGATATTTTCTGCTCCGGCATCTTAAGATGAACTTATTGAGAACCTCTCGAGGAAGAGAACGCTGCTTTCTTTGGCAGATGACCAGCTGCCCTCGAGGCTCTGCCAGTATTGTTTATCAAAGAAATCCCACCAGCGGCCGTGTGATTATGTTTTTCATTACGTGCCGGCATTATTCCAGTGTTTTGAAACACTGGAAGCCCGTCGACTTATTATAAAAAAGGAGGAAGGAAACGGTTGCTGCAAGTGGATTTCAATGGCAGCGCTGTGAAGAGTTGGTGAGCTATTCTGTGCTTTTACATTATTGCAGTCAGAAGTACAGTATGAAACAGGGAAAGAACTCTCGGTTGAAACTAGAGCGGGACACACACGGAGCTCTGGAGGGAACGGCATCGTCCAAAATACACTTATGCTAGAAAAGGAGTGAGGGGGCTGATGCAGCAACGGTTAAATCCAGGGGAATGGGTTTGTGGGTTGTAAACCGAGGTAGGTTTAGTGCTGAATGCCTAAAGTCTCATGCATGAAATGACCAAAATAATCTCCTCCTCAGCATTTAACCCAGTTTGACACCAAGTGTTCCTCATGTGTTTTATCATGTGGCTCCCGACGCTTGACCTTGACCTGACGGAGGCAAACAGAGGCATTTCTGTATGCAGTGGCGTCCACTTACATTGTGACTAACCGATGCCACGGCATCTGTAATCTTGTTGGGAGCGCCGGGGTTGCTCATGGCTCCGCGGTGGAGTTGCTGCTGTAGAGGTTCTGGAGAGCTGGTCTGGATCAGTGTGGCTTTAGCCCTTCTCTTTCTCACTGGCACTCAGACAACTTTTGGGCAGCATAACCTGGAGACAGATAAAGACGTGGGGGGTTATTCCACATCAAGTTTAAAAGTTGAGGTAACCTTCAGCCGGGCCCCTAATCCCTGAATATGAAGTGCGGTCAGTAAGTACACGGATGGTTCTGGTGCTTTACTCAGGATATTCAATCTGAAATGAAACAACTTGGAGGCCGACATGCTGACTTTCAGCTTCACATCCATATTGGTTGATTGTTGGACGGGTTGTCCCTTTAATAACATCATCCTTCAGAGATAGGACATTGCATGACTAACAACCAGTGAACAGCGGTTTCGTTCTGATTGGTCGAACCTTTCACTTGACCTCAGTCCAACTAAGTGTGTGTTTCTGTTTCTAAACCAGACAGATCGTGAAAAAAAGAAAGTAAAAGACAAGCAGTATTACAGGTCGTAGACATTAGTCATTGAATGCAAAGACAGTGAAATATCCAATGTGTTTTAATTGCTCAATTACCTTTGTCCCCCTGTCATTTTGTAAGATTATAGTGTATTTAAAACATTTTGTAGCCAGACTCCGAGACTACAGCCGTGCTAGCAGCTCTTTGAGGCATAATTAGCTAAATGCTAACAACGGCAAACAAACATGTTGACGTCTGGCGAGCAATGCTACGACCATGTTAGCATATGCTACCACGTTTACTGGCTTAGCTCGATGTGGTAGCATGCTAACAGTTGCTTACTAGCACAAAATACAGCCGAGGCTGACGGGGATGTCGTTAGTCATTAAGCATGATAGTCTAGGATTAATGTCTGTAGAAACATCCAAGCCCTCACGTCTGGTTGACGTTGGTTGAGATATAAATTAAACTTTGACCTACAACTCTGTCAAAAAAAGACGTCAAACTCATATTGGCAGTAGGGAAAGGTCAAAAGATCACTGGAGTGTAAGGGATTCCCCGTCCCGAGTACCACGAATGCCTGTACAACATTACATGAAACCCATCCAACAGTTCTTGAGGTATTTGAGTGGTGCGGCGACCAAGTGACAGATCGCCACCCTGAGAGCTGCCAGTGTAACTAATAGGGAAATTCCTTCCAGTTCACCCGATATGGACGAAAGCATGATGACATTATAGCCTCAAGTCAGCACATAAACACCTTGGTCAACGCACAAACCTTCATGTTCCATCACACTAATACCACCTGTACTGACTGCAATGGGCCCCAAAGGCAGAAGTGGTCAGCCAAAGAACAAATCACATTATAAACACAGAGACAATGTCTCCTTTCATTTCTTTAATTCTTCATTTGCAGCCCTGCGGGACATTTTAAGTGCCATTCAAGGTCATTAACCATTAGAGTCAGATAAGCTACAGATAACGTGGTGCTACTGTGCAGGGGGGCCCTTTGATAAGCGGCGGCACGTGCCCCAGTTAACCTCCACCGCGGTGACTCTGCTATGACATTTAAAAACACAAGAATGCAGACGTAATCTTAATGTCAGCCAGCCAGTCGGTCGGTCTCTGCAAAGACAGAACGTTATACAAGACGTGCTATATAAAGATAATTTACATAAAAATATGGTTCAGCTTTATTGTCATGCTGCAAACTATACAAGCATAAATCAGTAGGAACATATAAACCTGACGTGTTGACCTAAAGCACACCTAAATCTGTTCAATACACCAGGCACCCATACAGTCCTGAATACTTGTAGTAAGTCTGAGTGTCAACTGAACAGCAGTTCAATTCAAGCTGAAAGCAGAGGTGGTCCTCTTCTGGTTCTCTTTCCTGTGTCACAGTTAGAAATCAAGTTCTGCCAAAGCCAATCTGGCTCTCTGACAGCAGCTATCAAAGAAACGATAAGCCTCCCTGATGCCGGTGCACAATCGTATCAATGACCTTGTTGACGGCGAGGGACCTCAATGATTTAGAGTTTCATTAAAAGTACGATAAAACGCAACAGATTAATTATTACTTAAGAGTCTAGACAGCGTGAACTTGTGTGGACAGAACAAAGACGTCCACTGCCAGAGACCGGACGTTGAGACAAACACCTTGCTTGGCAACGCTCTGCGTTTGTTCTGCCAATGTGCTAATCACTGCAACAAATGTTTACTTAGCAGCTGTTCTATTTAAAATATCAACCTGCGAGACGTTGCAATCTATGGGATGATAAAGGATTCTATTGGAGACGCTCGGTGTGATGGGGCGTGTTTGAAGTTTACTTTCTCAGTAAGCTTACACCCAACCAGGGTGGAGGAGGCAGGGCCGTCTACACAGGGATAACGTTACAGAACCCTGGGATCCGGGGCCAGAACCATGGGAACAAGCCCGTCTACCTCAAGCTTTGTCTGTAAGAAAAACCGCTAGGATAACAATTACCAGAAAAGTCCATTTGGAACAAAGATAACAGCTAATGCAATTGTAAGAATGTGGAAATAAAAACATGGTCCTCCACGACTCCTGTGGTTCAGTTTGTAGTCCGGTCGCAGTAATCTGTGTGAGGGCTGAAAACAAACGAACTGCCTAGCCTTTATGTTGAACTGAATTGGCCAAAAGGGGATGGATGAATGCTGGCAGTGCAAGAGGAAGTGAAGACAAGACGCTCTGTTTCGTCTGGAAGAAGGTCATGGAGTCATCCACAGATCCTGAACCTTGCTAACGGTTCCTAGAAGGAGGAGAATGGGGAGTCTTTTCCCCAAAAATTTTTTACAGACCGCACTTGTGGCCATTGTATAAAATCTGTGCACACACGGCTTTAGGGAAAACCGTCTGTGAGGGAGTATGAAAACAGGAAACTGATACAGCTTCTCAGGAAGAGCTGTAAACTTTTCACACTTCAACATTGCACTTCCGATGGTCAGTAATGTCGCAATTTTAGAGCTAACTGAAGCAACGCATGTACATGCATGGAGGGAATCATGCAAAGCTAATCTGGGTTGAGCAAATTTGCTGAACGTGAAACCTTGTGACAAAGACGTTAACTCAACTTGTCTTGGCATAACAAGCTGTGACAGTCAGTGCGGTTACATGGTTACATGCCCTCCTCCAGTCAGAGGGCACTGAGATCAGAGTGCACGACCAGGTCACATGTTTGAAGCGGTTTCCTTCTAACGAAGAACTTTCACTTCCTTTCCTTTAACACAGGGCTCATTACAAACAGGGAGAGAGAGGACAAATGGACTTTTCTCCTTCAGAAGAGTTTGAGACGATAGTCTTTGATTAATACGTTTTAAAACTGATCACTATATCACGTTCAGAGATCTGTCGCCTTACAGCAGTAATGAATGAACACAAACGATATGCCAGCTGCTCCTCAAAATGACAAGAGGAAAGAAGGAGTCGGACAGACGACTGGACCGACTCCCGACACCCCCGCCCACATGTGTCTCAACCCAGTGATCTGTCAGGACGCCCCGGCCAGGCCAGGCTTCCTTCAGCAGCTTGGCAAGTGCGCGGCAACCACAGGCTGCAAGCACATCTACAAATCCTATCAAAAAGGCATAATTAAAGAACAGTTTGATATAATACACGAGCTGCCAAAAAAAATGCCTGCCCAGAAATAGAAACTTGATCACAATGTCCAAACCTCAACCAACACAGGGGCCTGTACTTACAAAAGCTGGACAATGACAGGGGGAAAGGAGATTTCATTAGAGGTCTGCAGGGTTTAAAAAAACAAGGCGGTGTGTCGTTCATTTGTGTCTGCTCAGCAGACAGTGACGCTTTAGAGACAACACATTTCTTTCCTGATTGTGTCGTTATGATAATCCCAAGTGACATAAACGGTGGCCTTAATGTCTTATCGGACAAAATAACATGCTGTAACAGTCTGAACGCATCAACAAATCAACACGACTATCACCTCTACGAGCTGATGAAGGAAAACAGGGAGGTTACTGAGGGGAAATCTGAGTCAGGCATAGAGGAGCTTAAGGACAGATTAACACAAGAACTGGAGGATATCATGTTTGTTTCTTGATGCAGATATACTGTAACTGGTCACGTCTGAATGGAACAGCATTTAGAGACCTTTTCAAAAAGGGCTGAGTCATGAAGAAAAAATATATAAATTGAAATTATGTGGACTGATATGATTGTTACAAACATAAGATAATGATGTTGTGATTTATGAGGGAATACAGTGTGAAGGCCGGCACGTCTCTATAATATGATGGTATAATTTGAATTTACATCCCAAGTTGTGACTTATAAAGACTAATATTCGCAGGAAATCTAGTTTATGCTTTTAATATTTAAAGAAAGTTACTTGTTTGTTTAGCGACCTATCATACCGACTGTTTAGTTCGCTGTTCATTCATGGCTGAAGCATCAACTGTACTTCAACCGGACATGAAGACAGTGTGACACGACCAGGAGGAATCCTGTCAGATTGATCAGGGCAGCCAGAGGAGGACTCGTCCATATACACAATCAACTAAGTAGACTAAATATTTACAAAGTTATAAACAGGAATTCTGACACACAAATAAAAACACATGTTGAAAGCACGACAAATTAAAAAAAAAAAAAGGATTGATGATCGTATAACATACCTTTGTTTGCTTACTGCAGAGAAGCCACCGCAGACATTGTAGTGCAATTCTGAACTCTGCTGTGAGGAGAGACCCGGGGCTGGTCAGAGTGCAGGGCACAGAAAAAAAACAGAACGGGGAGAGAACGAGAGACACAGGAAGAGAGAGGAGTTAGAGATGTGGAGCGCCAATGACTCTGTCAGAGCAACATGCACGGACTGATAACGGCAGCCTTCCTCCTCAGGATTATGTTTCCTCCTCCAGGGCTGCTGACAAGTAGCCATGTGACTCCAGGACCCATTCAACACTGAGTCACAAACTGCTGCTCAGACACACACACACACACACACACACAGTCATCTCACCTATCCACATCTGACACACGCACATACACAACCTCATGTGGTAATTCAATCGAGATGATCGATATGTGAATTCATGGCGAGTTTTAACCTATTGCGGCACCTTTACACCAGTTCAGACAGACTCAGTAGCAGCAGACTTATCCAGTGATTCAGGAGAACAATCATTGAGGAAAGTTTATAGGAACACTCCTCACACTTTACATCTTAATGGAAGACTGGCTGGTAAAGTTTCAACATTAAACCATGTGAGGTTGCAACATAAAAAGAGGTTGCAACAAAAGGCAAACAATGACATCTCTCATTCCAGCCAGGCAGCAGGTCAGGTAGTGAGTCATCCTGCGCTCGTTTTTCTTTCAAAGTACATTAAGCAACTATTTCTCTTGAAGGACACTGCAGTTTCACTGTGACGTTTCACAGAGCATCTGCAATATGATTAACAGGGTCAATGTCAAACATTACTGACACTGCATATACTGTACACCTTATACATGCTTTTGCTCAAAGGTCAAAGTGACAGTACAAATCAAGTTAAGAACTAAACATCTTGGGGGCATGTTTAAGAATCTGCACAGGATGTTTATTCATTTCTGAATTTGTGTACATGGCGGAAATATCCAAGAACCAGCACCATCTTTTTTACTGATTCATATGAAGTTCTTCTAAAATCAAATCAGTTTTAGTTTCAGTGTAAAAACTCTCCCGGCCACTTTGGCAATGGAAACAAAGCTTGTGATGTCGCGGAGTAAAATCAACATTACTACACAATTAATCCGACCTAAAGTCATGAAAGCTGCAAGATTAATTGTGTTTTGCAGGGAACAAAGAACAGTCCTGTGATCTAAACAAGTTGCTTACCTATTCGCCAAATAATCAAGCGCTGCATTCCACATCAGCTTATAGGAGCCTTAGGGCTAATAAATACCCAACCCCCAGAGGAGTCCTTTGTGTGTGAGTGTGTGTGCGTGAGAGTGTGCGAGTGTGTGAGTGTATGCCTGTATGTGTGCCTGTGTGTGCTATAATTGTTTAGTCCCCAGGGATGACGGCTCACTGTGGAGTCACATGCGCGTCTTGCGGGGAAAAGAATAACAGTCAAAGCCACAAGCAGCTAAAATTGAAGTCCACTTCAAAGTACGGGGCTTTCCTGAGTCGCAATAGTGTGCCGATAATAACTTTATCCACCGACACAACTGCGGTCAACTATATAAAGAGGTGTGACCTAACCTGTGCAAAGAGTCGCACACAATAAATTGTTCATTTATTTTTGTAAAATGTGCCGAACCACATCCTCTGAAACATCTTTGAATGCATGAAAGATAAGAATTATCAAAATTTCCACACAATAAATTGATGACACCCTACGTGGTTGGACACAAAACACACATTTAGGTACATTAAGATGAGTCCTACCAATGTAATTTTTTCTCAGTCGGTCTTCAATGAACCAAACATAATATTCCACAGACTTTTAATAACCGTATAAACTCTGATTCTGTCTGCTGAAATTGGCGCCTCATCCAAACCTTTATCTATTAGCTCTAAAACATTATTGTGGCTCATAGAAATAAAAAGAATATACGCTTCTTGCTTTTATTTTAAATGTTGACACTCGCCTGTTATCTACCCATCAACTCCAACACAAGTCTATTAGGCCGTGTACATCAAGAAAACACACCCTCAGTATGCACCACTGAAGACATGGTTAGTCGAGAAAGGAGTGGCATCATTAAAACAGGTCTTACCAAAGCCATACATACGGGATGGGACAGAAACTCACCCTGCTCCGTGCTCTCACCAGGCCGGACCTCCTATGCAGCCTGCCAATGCAATGAATGACCCTGATGTGGCTGTACACACCGACAGCTGTCTGTTTGTGGATCTCTATGGGGATTTGGAGCTGGTGTATGTTGATAGCTGCGCCTCTGTTGTCTCGGAGTGTTCCAGCCTGAAATAGCTCTGCAGGTCTTTCTCTGTGCACACTTCTCTGCTCTGCTCTCCTCTTGATGCCCTAGTGGCCACACTAACTTGGCTGAGGGGCTTGGCAGGGTCCAGCACTTCAGCATGACTGTGCTAAGGTATGTGCACGCAGTCATCGAAACGCTTCCAGCCAACAAACAGCAAACAGCTGCACTCGGTCAATGTTTGCCTGTCTTTATCTGGCTCTTTGTCCCATCAGTGGCTTCAACCAGCAGCGGCTGTGCATACAGCAAAGACAGCACCTGTCTTGGGGTGCAGAGGGATTCGAGAGGCCATTGGCTGCTACATAAGGCTATAAGCGTGTCCTCTTCTCCAGTAAAGAAAAAACAGTCACCACTCAAGCATTTGTACACCATGAAGAGTTACGGGATTGCTTATTGTACTGCAGGAAGATGATACACGCTTGTTATCAAGCTCAGGAGAGGTCAGTATGTTTGACAGGATATTGTGAACAGCTACACCTCAATTAATAGCTCATAAACAAGATGATTCATTGAAGAGTAACTTCCTGTATCTGTGTCACATGGGCTTCGCCAAAGCCTCACCTCCTTAGGAGACAAGTGGCAGTTCCCCAATCTATTCGCTCCAATGGGAGAAGTGAAGGTGAGTCAAGATGATGACCGATTCTGTCACCCCAT
This sequence comes from Macroramphosus scolopax, assembly GCA_901007825.1. Classification (NCBI taxonomy): domain Eukaryota; kingdom Metazoa; phylum Chordata; class Actinopteri; order Syngnathiformes; family Centriscidae; genus Macroramphosus; species Macroramphosus scolopax. Next base: position 27,635 of record CAAKHC010018721.1, read on the forward strand.
AATCCTAGAAGCAAATATTGTCATAGGGCATATATAAGAAGCATATATATAAAAACATTTTCACAGACGAATCAGGAGAATAATAGCTTCGTTTGAGATCCGTCTGTGTGTGTGTCAGCTACACATCCTGGGAGGAATGGTTTTAAATTGCTTTTCACATAAACTCAACAATAAGACTTTGACAGGTCCAGTCCAGCTCTAGTATTGCTGGGGTGAGTCACTTATTGTGAAGAACTGCATCCAAGGCAGCTCAGGTTACACCGGCTGCCCAAAAGGTATGAAATGTTCTCACAGAACGTAGTTATTGTGAAGCTTTGACCAAGAGATCTTATAATAACTGACTGGGATGGGAATAAGATATCCCCCAGGCTCCCAGAACACAAACAAAGACCAAAATCTCATATTACCGTCAATCTAAATGAGCTATTTATCCATTTCCTGGGAAATAATGTAATGTGATTATAGCAGTGTGGCAGAAAACACACTGTTTAGTTATAATACGACTGAAGACTGAGAAACCTTCTTCAGAAAACTTGGCATAGGCTTGACAACAGAGTAAACAGAATGCCTGACTATGCTTATGTTGCCCTTTAAAACCACAACAAACTGCAGACAGCGTGATGGTGTTGAATGTGAGAGGATGGCCGGACCTGCCAAGATGCTGAATGGTAATTAAATGTCTCTTAGGAGGATGCAGCAGAGGAGCAGCAGGGGTGCAGGCTGAATTGCAATGATTTACTCCACAATCACTTTCTATTGGTAAGACAAACCTCAATGATACAGTTGTTGGAGTTAGATTTATGATGATTTTTTTTTAGGCTGGATGCATTTTCGTACAAAAACCTGGGGAAGGTTAAAAAAAAGCAGATTATCTAACACGTTTGCTTTCTTGTTTTCTGCATGATCGAGCGATTCACAACAGGAATGTGGTGACGGTCTGCTCAACCTGTGACAAATCAGTTTACAATAAGTATGTTTGACAGACTCCACCCAGGCGAAGGAAAACAAATAAAAGATCACAGAGATGAGATAGACCTGGCTGATGTGTTTGAGCGCCGAACGGGATCAAGTGACAAAAGGAAGCTGAACAGCTCTGGAATTTGAGCGTGATTTTTTTTGTTTTTTCTTCTTCGGAGATCGAACGAGGTCAGACGCATGAAGACAAACATTTTCAGATTCCGCTATCTAATGAGTCCATGGAGAGGGCAGTTCATGTGGCGGCCTCTTGGATTAAATAAAGCTAAATATATACTTATAAATTGTCTCAGCTTGACATCAAAACCTAACACCTAAAAATAGCCTGCAGAGGTCATGTAGCTGATATTGGTGAGTCAGCAGAAGAGACACATCCTTCCTCAATCCTGCCACAAGCAAGGTCGTGACATCTACCCATGTGACAGATCTGAGCTTCTCAA